>MNCI01033354.1:81709-93955 GCA_015680685.1 Gnetum montanum
CAATACACATTAATAGGAGACACCTTGTGTCGTAAATCATATGAAGGTATTCTGCTAATATGCATTGGTAGCATTGATGGTCAAACGATCGTAGAACAAATCCATGAAGGACTTTGTGAAGGACACATAGCACCTAAAGCAATGGCAACAAAGATTAGGCGCTTAGGTTACTACTGGCCACACATGGAATATGATTGCATCTCCAAGCTTAGAATGTGTGACATTTGCCAAAAGCATGGTAATCTAATGCATATTCCACCTAGTGAATTGCATATAGCAAAAATCACATGGCCATTCCAAAAATGGGGTTTAGAGTTAATTGGACCAATAACGCCATCTTCTTCAACAGGCCATAGCTTCATTATCACTACAACTGAATATTTCACAAAGTGGGTGGGAGCTATTCCTCTTAGGAAGACCATGTCAAAACACATTTTCACTTTCATAGTAGAAAATATCATGACTCGTTTTGGTATTCCAATGACCATCGTTATTGACAATGGGCCACAATTCAGCAATGCAGATACCAAAAGCTTTTGTGATAGTCTGGGCATTAAACACGCATTTTCATCACCTTACTACCCACAGAGAAATGGTCAAGCAGATGCTACAAACAAAACTGTCATCATGGTGCTCAAAAAAATGCTAAATCAGAGCAAGAAGCAATGGCATGAATAATTAGCCTATGCATTATGGGCTTACAGAACGACACATTGAACATCCACAGGTAAAACTCCATATATTCTAGTGTATGGATTTGAAGTTGTTTTACCTTTAGAATTGCAGGTTCCCTCATTACGAATAGCTCTTTCCTGCCTCCTTGATGAAAGTCAAAATAATGAATTGCGCATTGCTGACCTTGATTCAGTAGAGAAGGAACGTGTATGAATGCTTGATCAAATTGAATGGTACCAAAAAAAATAGAGGCAAAGGCACAAGCACGAGCTCCATAAACACCCAATCAAAGAAGGAGATTTAGTCCTTAAGGCCACCCGAGAACATCTAGATAAATTCTCAGCCAACTAGGAAGGGCCTTACTTGGTCACCAATGCATACAACAATGGAGCATTCAAACTTGCTGACATGGATAGAAATGAGTTCACCAATCCTACAAACCACTTGTACTTGAAAAGTTACTATGTCTGACAAAATTGAGGTATAGAGTAGTCCTAGAATCATGACTTAAAATTGATACCACAGAGTAGTCCTGGCATCATGACTTAAAACTAATACCACAGAGTAGTCCTGGCATCATGAATTAAAACTGATACCATAGAGTAGTTCTAGCATCATGACTTAAAATTGATACCACAGAGTAGTCCTGGCATCATGACTTAAAATTGATACCATAGAGTAGTCTTGGCATCATGACTTAAAACTGCTACCACAGAGTAGTCTTGGCATCATGACTTAAAACTGATACCACAGAGTAGTCCTGACATCATGACTTAAAACTAATACTATAGAGTAGTCCAGTATGACACTAAACTGCTACATCTATTTGCCCTAACATGAAACTAGCATCCAGAGTCCACTAAGACTATAAACTGGTTTGCCTCTTCACAGTCTACTATGACTATAAATTAGCAATGCATCATCCGCTACAATGCTAAACTGACACTGTCCAAGGGGTTATGACGTGAAACTAATCCACAATAGTCTGCTAAGACTATAAATTGGCAACATCATCGATGAATAGGTGAAACTTGAAAGGATGTGTTGCTGCAATTGGTTGTTCATGTTCCACAAAGATTTGCTACATGATTTGTCTCATGGACCTAATAAAGCTGATGCTATTCATGATTCTGTCTGCTTTGAAAATTACATGTAATGACTCCATCTCCTTGTTTAAAGTGCTTAGTTAAACGATTCATGTGTGTTTTTCTTTTCTTCTTGGAGTTGTATTTGCAGGATGACACTTCTAAGGTGTTCGTACATAGATGCACTTCATCGTGATGGAAAGGTATCATATTGTTCCTAATGCATGTAATTGGGTTAATCAATCCGTTTATAAGTACATTCCCAACTCCTGATGCATCCCTTATTTCCCCATCATGTCCCAATTGTCCTATTCAATTATACCCCTGGATACTTTCCACTTAGCTCAAAATTCTTGATACATTGTTGCACACTGTGACTCTCTAAGTAGTTGCAATGCAAAACACAGCACATAGTACATGATGCAAAATGCAAACGCTCAAACATGAGCATAGCACTAAAAGCAAGCTCTTTCAAAAAGATTAGAAAAAAATAAAAGAAAAAGAAAGAAGAAAAGAAAAACAAGAACAAATAAAAAAGAAAAACAAGAACAAATAAAAAAGAAAAACAAGAAAAAGAACAAAAGGTCAAGGAGCAAAATGCATGGAAAAGGTCTTCACGACCTTGTTAACATCATAAACCACAGATTGTTAGCTATTCTCATACAAGTCTTAGGCAAGAAAGCAATTGTCTTGAAAAACAGCTACACTTGTGTCTCAAAGAGACCATGTGGAACATCATTGCATGGCTTTGGCTGTTTATGATGGGCCCCCAAATACTCTATAAGAGTCCCGTTTCTCCAAAGAACGTGCCTCTTATGTCTTGGTTCTGAGTCTACTGAAGACCAGGCTATTGACAAAGACCAATGACATAACTTGTTCACGTGAGAGCATTCTCCTCCCACAATCTTAGCAGCAATCATAACCCTTGATCAACTCTTAACTTCCCTTGGTTACAACCAATCCCTTGCATCTTGAACCATATTCCCTCATGTACTTTTGAAAACGATGTGATGACATCCAGCCAAGGGTTGACGGTTAATGTTTGGTACTTGGTTGTTGATGGTGTTTTGCACTTCTTTGTCGATGCCTCTCGGGTGAATTCCTCCATACATCAACAAAGATGGGCCAATGAAACACCACTAATTTTAGCCTAGCACTTTAAAATGAAAATGACTCAAGCCCTTTTGAGCATTCAGAAGGCAAAATTTGACTAAGGCATTGAGCTCACGACTAGCCTATCCAAGGCAGTTTGCTCACCCCCAATATGAACAACTCCAAGCAGCATCAAAATCAAATCAAAAGTGGAGGAAAATTGCTCAAAGTTCAAAAATTCCAGTGTTTAGCATCTAGCGTCAAAAATTTCAAGTTCTTAGGTCATGCTATAGGTCACGCTGAGCATGACCATAGCATGACCTACCCAAAATAGGCTCCAAATCAGACATATTCAAGCTCAAATTTCTAGATCCAGATCACACATAGGAAAGTACCAGTTGTACTTAGAAACAAGCTTTAAAAAATTGGAAATTTGGTGTCAAAAATTGCATTTTACCCACCTCACGCTCAGGTCATGCTGAGGTCACGCCCAACATGGCTCACACTCAAGTCACACTAGGGTCACACCCAGCATGATTTCCCAACATGATTGCAGCATGACTACCTATCACGGCTGCACAAAAACACTTCAAACGCATGTTGAAGACACATTGAAGCCCAAAAAACTCATGTTGGAAGCCTTGGTCAAATAGAGGTACCTCAAATAGCCTCAAATTGACATCTTGACATCCCGCAGCACTCAATCCATGGTCAAGCGAGCTAGGTCAAATTTCTCTTGTTGTACATTTCATTGTAAATCCCCATTTGTGGGCATGTTAGGTCCTCATGGTCTAAATTAAATGTACTTTCATGGGCCTGAATAACCCACAAGTTGTAAAATGCAATGTATCTAGTCAGGAACGTAGCTGGCCGACACGCATCCAACTCGTACACAGCTATCCATTGGACATGTGTTACGAGATCTACTTTCCCCTCATATCCCAGCCATTGATTCCATTCTGGAATTTCACACCTGAGCCTGGCCCAACCCTATAAATACCCTGTCAATTCACATGAAAGGGGAGGGGGCAAGAGGGCAAGTTGGAGACATTGGCAATTCTAAGAACATACGCAAAATTAGTAAATCCTTGGGTGTTTGACACACTCTGACTCCTAGCATCCAAGCACTTTTGAAAAACATTTCATCACATCACAATCACATTGTCCCAGGGCTTGGCACTTAACCTACCATCCACATGTGCAACTACGCTTTAACCGGTGCACATCTTTTCTATGTAATACAACATGTTTCATTATTACCTTCCATTTATATCATTTACTCTGTTTATGCTTTGTTTACAATATAGCTCTATTTATGCTTTGTTTACAATATAGCTCTACATTATAGCTCTATTTACGCTTCATTTACAATTCAATCTCTATTTATGCTCTGCGCTCTATTTACATTTCGTGTCGTTGTTTGCATTCTGTTTACACCATTTACGATAACCCCAGCGCTAGCCATAGCTTACACTAGGGGAAGTCCTTGGTTGATTTTCATGCGATATCGCATCTCATCATACCTCCATGACTGAATGAAAAATCGTCCTCTAGTTCCGTATAATAATATCTGGAAGGTATGGAATTATTGAGGAAAATGGAACTAATGGGATGACATGTGAATGGATCATTATTACAAGACTTGACAAAAATGGTATTCATGACAACAAGGGTGAACACCTTATTACAATGAAATTAGGCCTTATTTGGTAGCTAAGAAAGAGAGAGAGAAAGAAGTGTCCATCTGTAAGTGCATCATTGATCTTGCTCCTTGCATAGCTACTTCAGTGCTACTCCATTCCAAGTGTTTGCTCTAGATCCAATCCATTATTGCATGTATGCCATCTGCACACATAACACAATTGTATATTAGCAAGGGTAATTGAATCATCATGTAATTGATACCTTGCTTCGGTGTAAGTCCATTGGCTAGGTTGTGATATGGTTGATATGGATCTAGGAATATGTTACTGATGACTACCAAAGGTGTAGGGGTTAGGAAGAAAATGAAAAATTTTGGGGCTAGGAGAAAATCAAAAAAATCAGGCCCCGTACCCCCATGACTAATCGCGAACCTCTGGTAGCGTTAGAATGGAGAAAGAGAAGGAGTAAGAAAGATAGATAAAAAGGGACAACTATGGAATCGATGAAATGGATGTCAAGATGGAAATGAACAAAATAAAATTAATTGAAAAATGTTAAGGAAAAGAATTTAACTAATGCTCCAAATAAGAATGTCAGTGCATCCTCCCCAAAGCAGGCTCATGCTCTTAATGCCTTGACAAACCCACATTCAAAGAGTCCGTAGGCCCTAGGAATGTCATTTGGAACAAGAGTTAAAGTCTTAACCACAAGAATTTACCAAAAAGAAAACAATGCATCTACCAAAATATATACACTAATGATAGAACCGACAATGAGTTGAACAATGGAGAGAAGGATGGAGAGAAGAGAATGGAATGGAATCCTAAGAACAAGATGGTGTATAGCCCCTTGTGTGTTTTATGATTAATGTGACTTAGCAAATCTCATTCCAACTCCAGCCTCAAACTAACCACATCCAGTGACTTCGCATCAACGCATTCGGTTAAACCGTCCACTTGGACAACAAGAATGCACTCTCCAAGCGCCACCACCATTCTAACGAAACAAAGGAGAGAATGGGAAGCGAGAAGGGTTGTAGTTAGAGAGAACATTTTTGATTCCATAACCAGTGCTTATAGCCAAAATTTTATTTCGTCTAAGGGGTGTGCTTTGAATTCTCACTTTGTTGTTTTTTGTGTTTGTGTTTTTATGCATGAGAACCACACCATGCAAAGACTTCTTATTTTTATTGTCTTAGCTTCCAATAATTGGGTAACATCGGAACAACAAGAAAACTCAAGAAGAAACATTCAAGCACCCAAGAGAAAGACCAACACAAAAGCATCAAGTTCCCTTGAAGTAACACCCTTTATAATCCTTGAGTCCTTCCTTAGTTTGAGAAATGCCCAGTCACCGATTCGTTTAAGTTCTTATCAAGAAGGGACTATACATTTCCAAGCCAAGAGAAACCATAGAAATTGATGGATGGATGGATGAAGTGATCTCATTTCCTGCCATATCAGAAGAAACATACCTTAGTATCAACATTGTGACTTAAAGGTAAAAACCAAGTATTAGTAATCAAATGTGGAAATAGTTCATACCATCATTCTGAACACTTATTGGGTGACAAACTTACAGGGTGGATCACACACACACACAAAATGGAAAAGTATAACGATGTTGTAAAACAAAAATGAGAAAAGTTAAAGAAATTTGTGAAAAAAAAATGTGTAAGACAAAAAAATTGTAAAACAAAAATCGAAAAAGAACTGAGGGCCCCATATGATCAACATAGGTGGCCATCTCCCCCATGACTGAGTTGTAAGGGAGAGATCTGAAATAATGAGCGAGGTTGCTTGCTGGTGGAGGTGTAACTTGCACTGGCTATTGCGGATTCACGGAAGGGTTTTGTTTGTTGTACATTAACCAATAACCTTTTATTCTGGCTATCAAGCTTATATATCATCATGGCTCCAGAGGAAAAGGTAGTATGAATAATATAAGGTCCTTCTCATAGGGTTTGAAACTTTGTACGTTGGGGTACATGTGTGGGGTTCTAGTAAAGGACCTTATCTCCTGGTTGGTACTTAAGCCTTCAGATCCTTAAGTCATGACGCTGTTTACTGTGTGCCTTGTGCAACTCATTTGATGATATTGCAACCAATCTATTCTCATCTAACACATTCAAAGTTGTTAACCATTGTTTTTATGCTAGGTTGAGATCCAGGTGAAGTTTGCAAGCTGTGGACAGTGTACAAAGCTCATTCTGTATGGGGAGTTTTGGAAGTTTCCCATACACTAGCTCATAGGGAGAATATCCTGTAGGGAGCTTCCATGTGGAACGATACGCCCAAAGATGGTCATTCAATTTGTGCTCCAGTCTCACCTAAATTTGCTAATTTTTCGTGTTAATATTCTTGTAATATCCCTATTAGTAACCTCGGCTTGACCATTAGCTTGGGGGTGGTAAGGTGTGGTCAATTTATGCTCAACCCCTAAGTGTTGCATCAGTTTCCAAAAGGTTGCACCTGTAAAATGTATTTCATTATCAAAAATGAGTGCACATGGCACACCAAACCTGTTAACAATTTGTTGTTGTACAAATCGTGTAGCTGTAGATGATGTGCAATCTGTTACAGTGGCTGCTTCAGCCCATTTGGTTAAATAATTAACAGCAACGATTATATATGCTTTCCTGTTGGACATTGGTGTAATTGGTCTTATAAAATCGATTCCCCAGATATCGAAGGGTTCTAAAGGCTGAATCCATTGTTGTGGACCCTCCATTCTAGCCTTCATTCCCCCATCACGTTGGCAGCGCTCACAGGATTAGACGAAATGATGGACATCTCTAAATAATGTTGGCCAATAATATCCTACAAGCATGACCTTAGTAGCCGTTCGTCTCCCAGCATAATGATCCCCACAAGGGCCCTCATGAGAATCCTAGAGAACTTTTAATTGATCTTGATTAGGCACACACCATTGAACAAAGCCATCAGGGTAGACTTTATAAAGTTGTCCCTTGATTTCCATGAAGTACTTGGTTTTGTGAAGAAACTATTGTTTCTTCCTAAATTCCAACTCCTGTGGTATTTGTTGGGAAGTGAGATAGGTAAGAATGCTACTATACCAATTTATTTTCATGGGTTGGCTATTTACTACACCAGCAAAGAGGGTTTCATCGGGAAAGTGGTCAGATACAGCATATTCATCCTCTTTGTTGTCCCACCGCAACCGAGATAGGTGATCGGCGAATACATTCTTGGTGCCTTTGCGGTCTACTATGGTTAAGTCAAACTCCTGAAGAATTACCAACCAACGTATAATACATGGGCTAACTGTTCACTTGTTTATAAGTAACCTAATTGCACTATGATCTGTATGGATGTATACTTTGTAACCCAATACATAGTGCCTAAATTTATCCAGTGCAAACACTACAGCCATTAATTCCTTTTCTATAGTCGTGTAGTTGAGTTGTGCATCAGTGATACTCTTATTGGCATAGTGGATGTAATAAGGTCATTTTTGTTCATCTAATTGTGTTAGTACAGCTTCTAAGGCATAGTTAGATGCATCGGTCATGATATGGAATGGCCAGGACTAGTTAGGGGCTTGTAGAATGGAGGTTTCCACAAGCCTCTATTTGAGGGTTTGGAATGCTTGTTCACATTCCTTGGTCCATTCAAATGGTGCATCTTTTTTTGTTAATTCTACCAATATTTTGGCAACTTTGGAGAAGTTTGCGATAAACCTCCTGTAGTAGCTAGTGTGTCCAAGGAATGACCTAATGTCTTTAACGGTCTCTGGTTGTCGGGTAATTCCTTGGATGACTTTAATTTTTTCTGGATCCACCTCAATTCCTGATTGTNCTTGATCAAAGCTCATCCCATAAGTGGAGAAGTCATCCATGAAGACTTCTACTCCGTTACCTATTTGCTGTTGAAAGATACTTCGAACTAATCGTTGGAATGTGGTAGGTGCATTTCACAAGCCAAAAGGAATTTGTTTGTATGCAAACGTTCCCCAAGGACTGGTGAACGTTGTCTTGGCTTGGTCTTCTGGCACAATTCATATTTGGTTGTACCCACTATATCCATCCAAAAAACTATAATAGCGATGCCTTGCTATAGTGTCTAAGACTTGGTCAACAAATGGCAAGGGGAAGTGGTCTTTGAATGTTGCCATATTTAATAGCCTAAAATCTATACATACCCTCCATTTACCTCCTTTTTTTAGTACGATGACGAGAGGACTAACCCATTCGCTATCAACGATAGGGTAAATGAACCCAGCCTTGAGAAGCTGCTCTAGCTCCTCTTTCACTATTTGTTTTAGCTTTGGGTTCAATCGCCTTTGGGGTTGTTTGCGAGCCTTCATAGAGGGGTTTGTGTAAATCCTATGTTGGCATATCCTAGGATCTATCTCGGTTAGTTTGGGGTATGACTAGGCAAAGGCTGTTAACCATTTGTTTATTATCTTTAGCAAACTTTCTTTTTGCTTGGGTGCGAGCTTTGCGTTGATGATCATCAATTTTTCATTTTTAAGGGTCATGTATTCCAAACTAGTGGGTAATGGTTTTAAATCGAGGGGATCTTGTTTAAACTCCTCAAGAATCTCCAAATTTCCCCAATTGATGTTTTTGGAGTTAAGGGCTGGAAGTTGGCAATGGACTTGCTCTAGTACGTCTATGCTTTCAATGTAAGCACTAGTTATTCCCTCAGCTAGTTCCATGTAGGTTGTAGAGTTTCTCTCATTATCAGTCATCAACCATTGGGTGTTTTCTTGTTGTGTGGCTATCGCGTATAGGCACTTTTGGATGTCAATATCATGTGCACACCGATTGCATGCAGGCAATGTTAAATTTTGCATCACCCATGATTTCTGCATGTAATGACACCCTGTGTCACTATATGCGATGCATGGAACTCTTTTCCTCTTGATTTTCCCAAAAGTATTTGTCTTGGATATTTCTAGGGAAAGGTTGCGGATTCCTAGGCGTGCATCGATTGTATTCAGCCATGCCCTTCCCATTATAATTGGGAAGTCCCCTTTGTCATTGTTTATTTAGATTACTAGGAAATTAGCTGGATATGACCATCCACTGATAGTGGTAACAATGTCCTCAACCTGACCCAAAGGAACAGTGATGGATTGGTCAGCCAGCTCTAGGCGAACATTGCTCTTCTTGAGTGGAGGTAGGTTCTAGGTTTTATACAGTTCTTGTGAGATTAAGGTGACCCCGGAACTTGAGTCGAGGAGAGCCTTATGGGGTTCATTCCCAGCGACTTGGAGATAAACTAGGGGGACTCCTGGATCCAATAATTTCTTTGGGAGGTGGCCAACCTTGATCTGGTCAATTATTGTATGTGTTAACATAACTGTATGCATTGGACGTGATTTCTCTATCGAAGGGTTTTCCAAAACCTTATTTGCTATGGGGGTGTTAGGATGTTCAACCACATGTGAAGGCGAAGGCTTAGTTGGATTGTTGGTCCTAAGGAAGGGTTTTTTTTGGTGTATGATTGTTAGAACCAACTGACATTGGAGGATTGGGATCCCTCGCAGTGTTGGGTTGTCGTGGTTGAGTGGGATTTACTTTAGGCTTGTTTGGAGCGGTTGGCATTGGAGCTACTGGAGCAAGAGATGCAGATGGAATTGGAGGATAGTGTGGGTATGGAGTATTTCCTGAAGGATAAGGAGTCCTAAAATACTCCTGAACTTGGTAGTAATGTGGAGGGTTTATGTGACCCATAGAGTTACCTCAAGAAATCGGTAGCTGCTCAAAATAATCATAAGGATTAGGCTACCTGTAAGGGTACTGTTGCTTCGGCGATGGCATCCCCCATGATTGTAGGTATTGCCACTGCTAATACTGTCCAATGGGCTATGGTGGAGTTCCGCTTGGATAATACATTAGTGGTTGGTGGAACTACCTTGGGTTACCTTGTGGATAAGGTAACCTTCGGGGTGTTTGCTATTGATTAAGTCTTGGATTTAGTGCATACACCCCAGACTCTTGCAGATGTGAGATAACTGGGCAACATCCCTTAGGATGGTCATAGTAGCAGACCTCACATCCACTATCATCGTCTATGTCAAAGTTCATAGCCTCATCGGAGATAGGAATTTTTCCCTTATCCTTGTAATGTGCAGGGCTTAAATTTCTCTGCTTTGTTTTACCTTTGTCACTACTTTGTTCCTCCTTAGACTCTTCTATGATTTTCAACACTGTTTCAATTCTTGAGTCTAAGGAATCCCACATTTGGTCTACCTTGGCCGATACCTCGGTTGTTAATTTCTGGATCGGCAAGGTTTTCCGATTCACCAACTCTTCGATTGGTGACTCATCCTCTTCATTACAAAATTTCACTCCCTTCTTTTGAAGGGGGTGATCACGGTTGTATTCTTTTGCACTTTCCCTTTTACGTAGCTCACCCTCTTCATTTGCTACTTGCTCCAACAAGCTTTGCACTTCATGGGCTCTAAGTTGTAAGAGGCTTCCTTGGACATAAGTCCCAAGGGTTCTTCTAGTTTCATTCCATAGCCCATCCATGATGTGGCGAAGTTGATCCCGCTGAGCGTACCCATGGCCTGGGCAATGATGTAATAATGTATAGTAGCAGGCCATGGCAGCGTCCAAGGGTTCATGTGTACCTTGCTTCCAGCCTTGGATCTGCTTAAGAAAATTGGACACTTTGGAGTACGTTTGATACTTTTCGTTGAAGAGTTCTAGCATCGTACTTGACCTCCTAATGGTTTTCGGTTCTAAGGACTGGTACCAACTCTCTACTTCTTTGGTGAGTGTCCTTGGGAACAACTTAAGTTTCTGCCACTCACTGTCTATATTCTATAAGGCACAGGCATCGTGGAATGCCTATAAATGATTTTGCGAATCAACATTGTATCCCCCTTCAAATCGTGGGATGTTATTCATGTCTAAACACTTGATTCGGCTATCCTTTATATGCCTTGTGGGAATCCTAACTGCCTCCGTTATGTCAAGCATACATCGGGTTGTGAGTAGGGGCTCATCATGATCATCTCTTTCATGAAAGCTGTGATGTCTACGTTGTTCCCTACTCTCCCTACGTCCTTGCCCTTGTCCTCTCTCTCGACTTTCCAGTAGAGGTCTTTCTTCTTTCTTACTTTTATCCTCACCTTTATGTTCTTGGTGGCTGTGCCCAGATGTGGAAGGAGAGGGTGAGTGATGTGAAGAAGGGGAAAAAGATGGGGAATCATCACCGTGGTGATGTTTCTTACCTTCTCTTCGGCTGCTATGGCCCCGATCATGGTGACGATCTAAGTGCCCATCCTTAGCATAAGTGGTTGTTCCCTCTATGAACAGCTAGTGTTCACGGGCATCAGAACCATGGATATGTATCGTTGATCATAGGTTCTAATACCCAACCTCCTCATCATCGTTAGGAGGAAGAACAACTTTTGCTAAAGAACCTGTGATTAGGGGTTCCTCATCTCCTATTTCGCTCAGGACGTGCGGGACCTTGCCCTTCAGCAGTGTATGTTGGCTCTCTTGCCTTAAGTCTCTCATACATTGGGCATCTGTGGGATAATAATCCCTCATGTTAAAATCTTCCGCAACATATTCAGCGAATAGTTCTTGTATGCCAATCTGTGCCAAGGCACAGAAAAGCATGCGAGAGATTGATCAGTCTGGGGGTAACACAATGTTACCTTGCAAATCTCTTCACCGTAGCTGTTCGTCTTGATGGAAAATAAAAGTAAAATTAGGAATATACTCATCGGGATGAGTATATGTCATCTTATATTGTTTAGGACTTGG
>MNCI01033354.1:102761-120585 GCA_015680685.1 Gnetum montanum
AAAATGAACACAACCATGGGAGGCATCATCCTAATCCTTGCATACCATCTAATAGTCCCAAATATCATAGTGGGTCAACTCGTTATCCGGGAACTACATCGAATAAAGTGCCCCGCTATGCTTACTATAATCAAGTGTGTGAACCTCGAGGGGCTAAGTATAGACTGGTTTCAATACTTTCAACATGCAAGGATCCTTGTCTTTCATTTATTAATCCTTGCCATCCTCAACCACTTAGTTATGGGGGATACCCCCCATTTCAATAACAAGCAGGATTAATAAATATTTTTCATTTTTCTTTAATTTTCACTTTGTTGTTTTCCAGTTTTTTATTTTTCAACTTTTTGTTTTATCTTTTTATCTTTTCATCTTTGTGTGTGTTTTTCTTTTTACAATTTTGTAAGTAATCTCATCTACGAATAAAACACTCATGTGGATTGTTGATTGAGGTGTGTTTTATGTTATTAAGTCATGAGGGATCAATTATTTGGAACAATGAGCCCATTACACCCACTCATCCACTCTTCAAATAAGAGGTTTTGTTCAGGGGTATAGTGATATTCTTGACATTTTTTTAAAACTTAAAATTAATTTTGTGTTCATTGTACCCAAAATGAAGAAGGATGGATCAAGAGGGAATGATTAGAGTGTGACATCAAAGAGACTTGCAGATTCTCTTTGGTGACCTCTGTGGGAGTTATCATGCAACGTGGTTGTACTAAGATCCTTGTAGATCTAACGAAAAATGGGAGTAAGAGTAGTGAAAAGGGAATTCAAAAATCAAATGTTGTTCTAGGGGGTCCTACTGGAAAGACATGCACCCATGCTTGAAGGTTGGAAGCTTCTCTGGATTCAGTAAGAAGAGAGAAAAAAACAAAGTGCCATAAAACAAAAATCACTCCTCCCTTGTACTAAACGCCAAGTGATCATATGCTTTGTTGTTATGGTACTCTCATAGTTGCTCATCATGGGATGAAACAATGTGATGCCACTGATTAGAAGGATGGACTTGGTCCTGATCTTGGAACGATGGGTTGGTGACACTTTAATCATGCTTTACACGTAGGATTCATTGTGCTCTGGGTTAGTTACCTCATGTCCCAATCTCTATGATCCCTTTTTATACTTCATCTCATCTTACTATTCGTGTAATTGTAGCTTGTGTTCCACATAGATAGAATTTTCATCTCATTCTGGTGATAATTACATGTGTGTGTTTTGTGGAGTTAGTGTAGATTACATTTAACCCTTCTAGTGCCCACGAACACTTTAAGTGTGGTTACACAAGGGCATTATAGGTTGAAACCTACTTTGGGGAGGACCCACTTGTGTAATCTTTTGTAATCTTTTCTTATGACATAGCTCACACACACCATTTCTTACCCTCAGCTTAATTTTTCATAATTTTTTCCCTATTATTATCCCTCTATAGTTTCAATGTTCCAATGTACCATTACATTCCCCTTTTTCTTAACCGCCAAATTTTTACGGCTAAAGTTCACATCATTATCATTCATAGTGCCTCTTGAATCAATGAAATTAACCTAGGACATCTTAATACTTGCTAATGTCCTCAATTTCCAACATTAATTTTAGGAAAAATGATTAAAAATTCAGTATTTCCTTGGTGTCTCACATCACTAGGGATGAGATATCGCATACATGATATAGTGTCCCATGTGATATCGTGTCCTATTTTCCTATAAATAGGTACCCCCACTGCAACACTTAGCATCATTTTNTGCCGAAAAGTGCCTAAATTTTTTGAAATTTTTCATCACCCAAAGGACATCAATTAGGGTAATTAACTTAACACTTAGAATAATTGTGCCAAAAATCATATGAGCTTAGGTACACTAGGAGACTAAAATGACAACCACCTAAGTCACAAGATCCATTATTACAATTTTCGGGCACGATCACACGTTATAACATAAGATCTTTAATTAAGGAAAGTAGTAAGGTATAACTTGACTTTGAAAACAACCTTACTAACGCATGATCCATGTGATTGCAGAATGGTCCCGAAACGTGCACAGTAGGAGGGTCCTGTTCAAGGTGGAACGAAATGATCTCAGAGAGGTGGAAGACAAGGCCCTGCTAGAAAAAATATAGAACAGGAGATTCAATCATTCAAAATCCATCAAGAAGAACCTCCTACCAAACTTTCCAAGTAGGTAGAAGTGGGAGTTGCTGTTGTGCTTGAATCGGGACAACAACTCAAGTTGCCCCCAGAGTGTGTTCAGGCTATCGATGAGAAGTCCACATTCGCTGCGGTGATTTTGGAGTTAAAATTCAAGTCTTTTGCAGATTTCTCTCTTGAGGCTATTAGGGATCACCTCAAAGGATCTCCCTTATGGCCTGTCCTCTCTGAAAGCAATGCCTGGTACTTAGGAGAAATGTACCAGTTCTGGCACAATAGGGAGCAAGGCACCATGGTTAACATTTGTGGTGTGACAGTTGATTTCTCTGCACAGGCTATTTCGAAAGTGTTAAACCTTCCAAATTCAGAGCCCCACATTGCTCAGTTATCTACCCATTCAGACCCTGATGTGTGAAAGGATTGGTTGGAGAAGGCTTATGGTAGAGACAAAGCTTTTGGTGAGCTGACGATGGAAGAAAGAGTTTATTTCAAAATTGGAACCTATCACCTCTTCCCAACAAAAGGCTTGAAAAGAATATCTACGTATGTGGCTAGAGGATGTGCAATGTTGATGGAAAAGGTTAACGCTAACCTTTCCCATCTATATTTGATGGAGATCCTAAGGTGATTTGAAGAACGAAAGACAATGAAGATGGCTCTGCCTTTCCCTTGTCTTATCAGAAAGCTATGCCAACGGGCTGGTATTCGAGGATACACAAATGACGTCCTCCAGAAAGCCCAGAATGCTTCTTATGCTGAATTACTAAAGGCACCAGCTCTAAGAAAGAGCACTGGCGAAGAGCTGAGACCTGAAGAAGAAGAAGAATAGATGACTGAACCACCTACAACTCAACTTGTAGGACCCAGTTAACCTCCAGCCATAGGTCCCATCCTACAACAAGAAGTAGGGCCTTGCACAAGCTAGGATCAACCACCACTACCACAAGACTATAGACCATCAATGATCCATCTTAGGGCCATCGTTGAGATGGTCAGTTGGGGAAGTCATGATGACGCAAACCTCTTTCATGTCATCGATGATGCTAGCTAACCTATAGTTTTAATGGATCACACAAGGGATGAAATATCAATTTAAATAGGAGGAGGGGAAAGTAGATGGTTGCAAAAAATCTCTGGGAACACAGCATCTTTCTAGGTGCAGTTAGAGATTGGTGAAGGGGCCACTGTGGTGGTCATGCAACACCAGAATGCCATGGGAGTTGCTGAAGTGGTTGCTGACCACATCAAAGAATCCTTTAATGTACATGTTGTACCACTGGTAGATCTCTCAAGAGTACAAGATGCTCAAACTCTTGCCGAGACCTCAATGACTCCTGCAGAACACGAGGACATACTTGATAGATTGCTTAAAATAGGATAAGTAATGACGTCTCTGTTTGAAATCCCTTAGGATGTCATAGCAATTCAATCAGACCTCATTTCCACAAAGGAAAAGTTGGTCATATCTGAAGTAAGGGTCGAGCATGCTGAAGCTGAAGTGCAGAAACTACAAGAGCAGCTCATAGCCTTACAAGTAGCACAGTGGGATCCTCTGCAATTTGTTCCCGCAGACTAGCTAAAAAATTTCAAAACCAAGCAATTAACAAAGCTAACCGTAGAGAATAGGAAGGTGGCAGAAGAAAAGGAGAAGGCTTTTTGGGATGCCTTCATAGCAGAAGTGCAAACCCATGCACATCTTAAGGCACTTAGGGCCTTAGAAGAAGAGAATAAGCAGTTGGTTGTAGATAACCTTCGTTTGACCTCCATATAGAAGCAAAATAATGTTCTCAATGAAAAATTTCATTAGCTATGAGAACAATTCATTTGGGTCAACTGAGATGTAAGCCGTTTAGCCAGAGAGAATTGAATCCTCTCAATGGAGGAGGTACGCACTATCTGATAAAAATCAGCAATTGAGATAAGCACGTGGCATAATGAGGCTAAACGACACGAGAAGCTAAAGGAGCATTTTCTTGATCAGGTGGGGATGTACAAACAAATCCTAGAGAAGGAGATCCATATGTCCAAGGCTTAAATCAACACTATCAGTGCTCAACACATTGATTGGAGGGCCATATTGGACACTTACGCCTTCGTCCACCAAGTGAAAGTTAAGAACTAGGACCTGCAGATCCAGGACTTGATAGAATACATGGAGTTGGCAAAACTTAGATATGCCAACCTTTCCATGTTAATAGAAGGGCACCCGAGAACAAAGTTCGAATAATAGGTAGCTTCCACCCATCTCAAATATGAAGTAGAATTTGCAAAATGCAAGAAGCTGGTTGAAAAATTGGATGTTGCAAATTCTAAACTCGAGGTGGTAAAAGCAAGCTACCAAGGACAGAAAGATGTTGCAACTGACTTGGCTTGACAGCTAATGGATCTTCATGAATACAAAGACAAAGCCAAAGCCTATGAGAAGGAACGACGGGTGTTCGCGGCATGGTATGTCAAAGCCAACCAGATGTTCCCGCAACTATCCTATCCATGGGAGGTGCCAACTCCATCAATCATAGGAACACTCACATGGATGACACAAGATCCTTGGACTGAAGAGGAGAAGCTCCACACCATACTTCAATGCCATCAAGCTTCAAAGCTTGGAGCACATGACAAAGGGAAAGCACCCATGGAGGAGCCACCGCCACTAGGAACTACATGAGTTCCAATTTGTTGTAGTAGTATAGCATTTTTTCTGTGTTGTATCTTCCCACACTGTGGCATTATTTTATTTCTTTTTCCAGTTAATAATCCCATACCTATCCGCTATGTAATCAATGGAGCTTGTTCTCTTTGTAACTCAAGGATTGAGTTTTTATTCAGTTGTGGGGGTATGATGGGACGCGATATCACATGGGCCACGATATTGCAGTCCGCTGCAATGTATATAAATAAGAAATGACTATCCCTTGTTAAGTAGAGAATAGTTTAGATTGTAGCTAGACTCTGGCAGTTTGATTCCTCCATAGTTAGATTATTTTCCTGTGTCTGCCTATANCATTCCTTGATCATCCATATACATCTTGGACTTCATGCATGACTACCNTAGATTAGACTCTCTTACCCTTTCCCTCCTAGCTTGGCGTACTTAATATTATTTTCTACTTCCTTCAGGAGTAGCGTTAGAATTAGGAATACATCATACACCTCACTTTGGACTAAACCATATGTGACAAATATAAATACTAGTCCAGGTGGGAAGACAGTGAACTACGACCTAAGGTTAACGATCTAGGTGCCACAACTAGTCCATCTATGGAGTTCGACCGAATCACGCATGAAAATGCTTGTATTCGTATGGTTGAGTGTTGGGGTATCTCTCCACTCATCATTAATCCTAGGAAGGGCCTTCCTAATTGAGTTATATGTGAATTCCTATTCTCAACAATAAAGTTTAATGACAAAAAGTAAAAAAGGGAAGTAATGTTATTAATAAATTGCTAGAATAAAATTATTCTTTTTAATTTTAGGTATATCGATTTATATTGAAGGGTGTGATAACCCATGATAAAGAAGATTATCTTATTGAGGAAAAATGCTAAAATGATGTTCATAGAAACACTAGGAAATCATAAACCCATAAGGTCTTAACATAGTGATAGATATTGAGCTATCAATGTCTTGAAATTAATATAATCAAAGTATATCAATCAATACAATTCTAATTGATATAGGTGAATTTACATTAAATTTATAAATAAATATATCAATTTCATTAATTAATTTTGATAAATAATCATATAGGGATACTTATTTTCATCAATCAAATCGCTGAAGATTGATAAAGTAAAACTTGTCCCAAGAGTTTTGCATTTGAATAACATGATCGTGGTGGGTATCAATATTTTATTATGTAATGATATCAATATACATCACTTGAATTGATATAGATTAAATTTTTTTTTTTGGAAACTTTCTTGTTTGAATAGTGAAACTACAATGAACTTTGATATGCTAGAAGTTACATATATAATCATATCAATTCTTGCCACATTCATGGTATAGTTCGACCTAATTCTTATTGAATTACATTGATTTTTCGATGAAGATTGACACATTAAAAAGTGAAAAGAAAAAATGCAACAATAAGGCAATGGCTCTAAAATAAAACGACACTATCCATGAGGATAAACCTTATTCTTGTAGAACCTTTTCTTCTTTCAAGCAGCACTAGGGTTTCATTGTCATCACTCTCTCTACTCTCTCCACTCTCTCTACTCCTTCAACATTTCTAGGGACCATGTCTAAGTAATAGGGATCTAGATCATGTAAAGAACTCCCCTTCCAAATGGCAAGGAAGCTATATATCACTTGTTAAGGCTCATCCTTATTTTTCTTTAGCTAGATAATGACATTATTTCTCCTTCTAGTAATTTTCATGTGTGAGAAGGATATAAATGACAAAATCACCCACCACTAAGTAGTAAAAAAAAGGTAAGAATGGGCCTTATTGAAGAGTTTGATGATAATTTTTACATGTTAAATTTTCTTATGATCTTACAGGCACCTAGGACTAAGAGACTAAAAATAGCCACTTAACACCATGTCATGGACTACATAAGGTGGTTTGACCATATTGATGTAGCTATTTGATAGCAAATGAAAGTAATGAAATATGAGACATTCAACAAACCCTCCATTAACTAGTTCTAGTAGGAAGCGGTCATGCAATTTTATAGGAATTTTAAGTTGAAACCTACCATGGAGGATTTTCCAAAGCACTACCTAGTTTTCTTGATGAGGACGAGTAGGATTAAGATCATAGTAGCATGACTCTAAGAGTGGTTTGGCCTATGTGCAAGCAAGAAGGATATATTCAAGCACAAGCCTAGCATGAAGGAAAAGTATGACCTTTTTCACTAATTTATTGAAGAGACCAACTTCGCTAGGATGTAGAGCTAGGAGCTTCACTTTGAAAGCCTACACCCCAAGCATTATGTGATGGCCAAGATAATCATCACCAATGTCCTACCATCCATGCACAATTCTTATGTCATGAGCTAAACTCTTTGGATTATTAAGACTTTGAAATATGAAAAGGAGGCCAACTTCGCATACTTTTCAATTAGGTACATGATGTATCATTATAATGATGACACACTCAAGTTATGCTTTCCTTTTTTGATTTTAGCTCTCTTACAGAAGTTGGATCTAGTAGAACCTCAAACAGGTACAAAAGTGAACCTCACCATCTTGAAGAAGGACCCCTTTATGTGGGCTCTTAACATGTATAGTAAGGTCAGTCCCTTTATAAAGGGATCCAATGAACTAGGCTCCTCATTGTTACCTCAAGCTAGTGAGGTTCAGCAATTGTAAGAGGAGATGAGAGCCTAGATATAGGAGGTAAAATCCACTTAATAAGAGATCTTGACGATGTTGAAGAAGGTGAGTTCTACCCTTACAATAATGGACAAGAGGATTACAAAAATTGAGAAAAATATACACTCATAGATCAGAGATGATGATGAGGGAGCCAAACCTTGACATCTTGAAGAAGATATGGAGTTAGAGGGAGGATTTGAGGTTTGATCCTCATGAGAAATTGACTTTTTTTTAGGTTAATAAGCCATTTTGTTTATTAGAATGGGCATGTTTCATCTTTTTGTTGCATATGTAATTAATCTTTCTTGGAAGCAAGCTTGGGTTATAATGGCAAGTGAATATTTAATTTCTAAATTTTTATATATTATTTTTTGAAAATTAAAATGAAATGTTTTCTTCCATTAAAAGAATTGTTAAATGAAAAGAATTATCATGATTTATTAATATTATGACTTGGGTTGGTGGATTTTAGGTACTTTAATTTATACATGTTCTTTTGTGCTTGATGGTATATTTTTTTCTTCATTGACTAGGCATTGGCCAAAGGCTTGTGAGGATTGTGATGAATCTAAAAATGCTTCATTTTTTACATTAAAATGGCTTTCATTTTTTATTTTTTGTTGTTTTACTATATCCAAGTTCATCAATTTCTTCAATGCCACGTTATATGAACTAATTACTTTTTTAAGTCTATGTCACTATACGATACCATGGTATCAATAAGATATCGATTGGTATCAAGAATTTCAACATGTTCTAAGCACAATCATATTGATCCACACTACTAGAATTGACTAAAATTGACCCAAACTATATCAATATTGACAGTAGCCATAATATAGATTGATAATGTTGGATCAAAAGAAATTCCACTTTGTCATTGAATGGAGATATCAATTCATATCGCAAGTGCAATAACGATCAACAATTGAGGGACATTGTCATCGTGATATATATTAGTACGACTTTATAATAACATCAATCCATATTGATTCATTTGATGAATATTAATATTCCTATCTTATGAAATTTTTCCTAATTTAAGATGTAATCTTCTCTAGTATAAAAGGGAGTGCGTCGCACCCAAGTTTGGGGATTCAATACCTAGGAGAACCCACATCAAGTTAAAATAAATTTCTCAAATTTTATTTGAAAAATTATTAAGGGAGGATCTATTAAGCCTTGTGACAACTCTAAACCATTGGATTCTATTAGTAGGTTGTTGAAATTACTACATCATAGAAATATCAAGGTAGAATCACAGATTGGATGATATATCCCTTGTGCTCTTCATAATTTATGTTTTGTGTTTTGATGGTTCTAATTTGATTTAATCATTTAATTTCCACTCTTGAACTTGATGTGAGAAGTTAGAATGAAGATTTACAATTTTTCTTATGAGTAATAGTCTTAAGCATGGGATTTTAATCTAATTATTTTATGTCTTGATGATTTCTTTGACTTTCAACTATTCCTCCATGAATATGACTCTTAGGTTAGTCATAGACGAGCTGACATTTCTACAACAAGAGTAATCTAGTCCCAAAATTTTGGTTGGCTCATCAATTTGGCATCATTGGTGGGAAGGCTTGCAAAGTCAATCTTCATCAAGGATTTAGTATGTTTTCAAGATTTCATTTTAGAATTCAAATTGAATCTTCAAGAAAGATACACATTCTTTCTTTTATTATATTTTTTCTTTTTAATTTTAGAAATGATTTTCCTTAATTATGTTGCATATAAAAAGAAAAATAAAAAATTAGAATCAAGGAAGAAGCATAAGAAAAATCATAAGAATCAGTTCCCTTTGTTCCCAAAACTGAGGAAAGTTATAAAAAAGTTACAATTAAGGCTATAATTATAGGAGGCATAAAGACAATTTGAAAATTTTTAGGAATAATTGCTCATGAATGTGCCAAATAAGAGTGTGATTGTTAAAATGCAATCTAATGAGAAACATAAAAATCCAACTTGAATTAAGCCTCCTAGAAATACTACAAGTTACTATAAATGCACCTGAACTAATTTAAAAAAATCCCAAGAAGAACAAGGATAGTCTAGTTTTATAAGATAAACTTTTGTCAATATTTCATTTGTTGATCTTTTGGTATGTCAAAACCTTAGCAGATGGAGAATATGAAAAATATGTTTATGATCTTGTAGGACTAAGAAAGGATAAGATAAGGACTTTATGAGATGAGACCAAGATAACATATTAAGTTATTAATCTAAGGTGACAAAAGTCTCAATCAAGATAAAAGATGTCAAGGATGCACAAAGTCAAAAGAAGGTATTCCAGTATTTTCCTAGATGTTCCAAGAGATCAACAAATGTCTCAGAGGTGAAAGCTCAATCTTGGGCTAGACATCCCATAAAAATAGCAAACATTCCAATTGTTGTTGAGATGTCCCAGCTAGAACATCCCAAGTGAGATGTCCTAATTTCTAGTGGGACGTCCCATTTGCAAGTGACCAATTTTTAGTGAGATGTATCAAGCTTGAATGAAACATACCAACTAGTTGTTTCCTAATTGTTACATGAATTTTGAGGGCTATTTGAAAAGAAAAAATTTTATAAAATAGAATGGGATTCTTGTGAAAAGGATAAGCACTATTCATTAGAATATTCAAACATTATATACATCAAGTGAATTAATTTTTTTTGTCATTTCTCCATCATTTGTAAATAGTTTTATGTGAGCCTAAGTGCAAAAAATTTGTAAAGTGTAGTTACACTCTCTCCTTAATTCTCTTTTTCTCTTTGTAGCCCTACAAGGTTGATGTGCTTCTTGTAAGAAGGCATCTTGTGAGCTTATCGAGACCTTGTAGGATTGAGTGTATTTTGAGTGAGAAAACACTCCGTGTAGAGATCACATCATTGTAAAGATTATGGAATCCTGAAACCACATTTTGAGCATGTTGAAACATTGTAGGATTGAGTGAGTTTCCTATGAGAAAACACTCCAAGTGGAGCTTAAACTTTGTAAAGGTTGTGTTGTTGTCTAAACCACATTTTTTAAGGAACAATTTTTGGAGGTGTGCAAAGATTCTACTCTTCAAGTGTGGATGTACCCAAGTTGGGAAAGCACATAAATTTCTATGTGATTTTGGTTAACTTGGTTTTTTGAATTAGGGAACTTATTCAATATCCATTCTAAGTTCTTGATCCTTACCATTAATATCTCAAATCCTTAAGACTTCAACTAAAAATAAGGAAGGAAATCCAACTAAAATTTTAAACCAAAGTGAACCAAGAATACAATTTCTATTTTTGGTATCTTTTAACATACTTTTTGATATATTAAACATCACAATGTAAACCACAAATCCAACCATAGTTTCAAGCTCTTAAAATCTCAACCTTATCCAAGTATTGAGTAATATGTCCACTACATGCAACATCCCCATTCCCAAATGATGTTGCTGCATAATGAAGATGGTGCCTCTTCATAAAAAATATTATTATTATTGTAACAATACTTGAAAGGGAATTTTGTAATTGAAACTCAAAAAGGTGCATTGTAATAACAAACATGTCTCTTGAGGTAACCTTTGGGGGTACCTGGGCTTAGAGGTTATGCTAGTCATGGAGTGATGGAGCTAATATAGGCAAGTCATGGAGTGGTGGAGCTAATATAGGCAAGTCATGGATGCCAAGAGAAGTAGGATAGGAAATGGACTAGCTATCCCTTTTAGCCACATTGTAGGCCTAACCGTGGTGGTAGTACTAGATTTCCTCTAAGAAGATAGATGCCAAAGGAAGAAAACCCCAAGTAACATTCTTAGAGCATGATCCAGATACTCTATTCCATATCAATAAAGCACTATTTACTCTTTTCTTCTACATTTTCTTTGTTATTTCCTTTACACATAATGTTGAATGTTACATATATTCGTCATTTGCTACACTATCAACTTATGTCTAATATCTAATGTAACATATATTTGATGTTGCCATGGCATCCAGGAATGAGATGTCACACTACTAAAGAAACTACCCAACAGGTTAGTACATTAAATATTCAAACCTTTATCACCTCAATAGGTAACTCTATTCCAATACCAAGCCTCCTTGTGATAACAAGTTTGATTACTTCTTTTACAATTGGATTTGTTTCACATCATACACCTCCTCCAATTTCACAAAGCTCAATTCCTCTCTCTTTTAGAGTCATAGGTTCTAGTATTTCTTTGGGACAAGTGTATTAGGGATAAAATATAGGGGACTTATTAAATTAAAGAACATCAACAATTCCCCAAGGATCATTAGTTATCCCCCAAGAAGAAATGTAGAAGTTAAAAATTCACATCTACTATCCAATTTTAGAGGAACTACTAAGGAAGATCCTATAACTCATGTAAGAGATTTTGAAACTATGATAGCTATGCTAGAAACTTAAGGAAAGGATATAACAAAACTGATAGCCTTTAAATCTACTTTGAAAGATAAAGTTAACTTTTGGCTTCAAATTTTACAAACTTAAATATGCTCATGGGATAAATTTAAGTAGCCTTCATTCAAAATTTCCTTTCCAATAACATGTTGTATATCCTTAGGAAAAAAATCATAAGCTTGACACAAAAGGAAGTTAAGGATTACAAAAGTTCCTTTGATAGATTTAATGGTTTATGTCTTAAAAATCCTAATCACGGATTTCTATCCCACCAGTTAATTCAAATTTTTATATAAGGGCTACTACCATATTGTAGACAAAATGTGGAATTTTCTTATTAGGGAAATATTCTAAATGTAACACCAAAAGAGGGTTGGAGAATCATTGACTCTTTAGTATACTAAAGTAAACATTGGCCAAAACTAGATATGATGCAAGATGTAACCCAAAAAATTGAGTAATTGACTAGAAAACTAGATGAATTAACTAGATTAATTAAAAATAAACTTATTTTACTTAGAAAGAAGTTTGAAATTTATGTGGAAATAAACAACATGACATCACAAACTATCCATCTCTAGTCTACTATAATGAGGAAATTCAAGAGTTTGTGAGAGCCTTTCAAACAAATAAGAAATCAACCTCCTTTACCTTTCCAATTAAGACCATTATATTAGCGATTAGCACCAATCCCCCACAAAAATTATAAACCAATTAGAAATCCTGTTAATAAAAAATTAGATCATTTAACTCAAACTTTAATGGCATTCATAGAAGAAAATAAGCAATTTGTGGCTAAAATAAGGAGAAGGTTCCAAGACTTAACAAAATCCATTTATCTTCTTAACCTAAACCAAATCCTACTAATTAAAGGAAAGGTAAGAAACAATTACATTCTATTACCACTATAAGTGGGAAACATATAGAACCTAAGCCTATTAAGAAAGTTAGCTTCCAAGATAAAGTTAAAAGGGCACATGAGGACGATTTATTACATGAAACACCTAAAGAAATTGAGAAAGGAAGTAAAGAACTAATTGAGGAAGGAAAGCATCCTTCAACATCTTCCTCATCCTTAAATAAGAAAATGATTTCACCACTATTCCTTATAAGATTGTAAGAAGAATTTACAACTAAGGCATATATAGAAGAAATGATTTATATTTACATATCAAGAATTGAGTCAAATAGCCCATCTAAAAGTAAAAGAACAAAGGATAGATTTCAAGTTACTAAGTCATTGAAAAATAGAGCCTAGAACTGAAAAAAAGATAAGAATAACATAGAGCTACCATGAAGTGCAAAGAAGTATCTCTAGAGTTCTCATAAAATCCATAAGAAAAATAAGTCATATTTTTGCAAATGAATAGAAAGGCATGGGAGTTTGATTTCGCTAGAGCTAAAAGAGAACTATTATATTAGTACAAATAGGATTATTTGGATATGATGATGATGGCAATTATTAGGATCGTTAATGAAACTTCCAAGAAGAGGCTTATGCTAGCATGAAAACTAATTTAATAGAAATAATAAATTTCATGACTAAATTAGGGTCGAAAGAAATAAGCAGTAAAAAAGTCTTAAAGAAGTTTAATGACATTGAACCAAGTACAATGAATCATACTGTTAAGGCTCTGGTAAATCATGGAAGGTTAACTCAACAATTATTAGTTAAGGAGCTTCAGATTCAAAGAATGAGGAGAATTTATCAAGGAACTAGACAGTTATCTAATGATTTACAATTATATGAGGAAAATGTGAGGCACTTGAGGCCTTAATTTTGGAAACTATTACAACTACTAGAGCTTGCTATATAAAGCCTAAAGAAGAAGTTTAAGAGGAGCTAATTATTTGGAAAGGGGACTTCTAGGGAGGAGAAAAGCTTGTAAAAAGACTTTTTCCTAATGGTATTTTAAATAGGCTCTATATAGTTCCTATAGTTTTGGATGAAATGTCAGTTTTTGAATAGGTTATGTTCTCTAAGGGCTGAGGTTTAATTTTTTTATGTTATTATAGTTGAATAAGATAGCTTTTATAAGTGTACATTCTAAATTAGTCTAATATAGTAGTAGTGTCATCTTTGTTAAATTCTAAGCTTTATGAATAATTTTATTTCCTTAGTCTCTTGCTTTGTTTAGCAAAACTTTTATGATCTAGCTTTGGAAAGTTAGCTAATAGATAGCTCAAAATTAAATATTGACAACTTTTATAAAATTGCTCATCCATTAGATTAGTTATGGAAGGCTTAAGACTAGATTTATAGGAAACTATTTGATTTCCTTTAATTATGCTAAGAAGTAACTATAATGGATAGTCCTTAACTACACATAAAGCAACACATTATTAGGAATACTTTCCATTGTTAAATATATTCAATCATTTTTAGCTCAATTGTACTAGCAAAAGCTATTAGAGGGTAGTTGTGCCTTGGTGGAACCAGAGACTAGCAACCACCTAAAATGAGTAATCATAATAAGATGTTTCCTAGCATAAGGTCATTCCCTTACACTAATAGCTTAAATTAGTGCTAGAAGAAGGGAATGCTACAAAAACATACTAAAATTTATTATGATATATTAGGTTAAATTAGATCCTATGTTAGATTAGCTATACTAGCTCATGAGTAAATCCCCCAATAAGCAAGAAGATTTCAAAAGTCCAACAAACACATTTAAACATAAGACTAAAAGTACATTGGAGGAGGAATCTAAGATCATAATTAGAAATTTAGGTAGTGAAATAAACACATGATGTACAAGGTTATCATCTTTAATTAAGGATTTTTCTTTCAAAAATAAAGCTAAGCTCAAAATAGGAATATCTAGTAGAAATTATAATATACAAATAATGACCCATCCACCTTATGTTAATTCATTTTATCTACTCACACCTTTGATGTTTAATGCTTATCATGACATTACTAAGGCAACTTACAAATATCTATAAGAATCATACAAACTTGGTAAGGCCTATTTAGTAGAGGAATATTTACACTTATTTGAGTTAGCTATTATCCATGGAAATATTCAACACAAGATCAAGCATGTAGACTCTTTATAGGAAACCTTAGAGACATGGCTAAAATTTTGTATTAAAACTTACCTAATAATAGTATCAATAGATGGGATGATATGAAAGCCTTATTCATAGCCCAATTTGGTAATCAGATTGAAAAATATTAGCGAGATAGTGGCTTAGTTCAAATGAAATAGGAAATAAGAAATCAGTAAGAGAATTTAATATCAAATTTCAGTGAGTATGTGGATTGTTTCAAAATTAGTTTCGACTAAGTCATAAAGTCTTGAGGGATACTTGCATAAATTCTATAGACCCTAGGATCTCAATTTGGTTATGAAGACCTCCAAATGTTAATACTTTAGCCAACCTTTACAATGAAGCTATAGAATTAGAGAGATAATTGAACTTGATTCTAGATAACATACATTCTTCTATGAAAGAGTCTCAAAAAGGAATATTTCCTTTCCAAAACATAACTTAATTGAAGAAAATACTCTTAATTAGTGATTTCATAGAGTTAAAAGTGAAGAGCTAGATAAAGATAAGCTTTTAAAAGAAATGTGAAATAAAATTTCAAGTTAGAAAAGTCTATGTCAAAAATGAAAATTAAAGAAGATAGAAAATTTAGACAAGCTAGAAAATAATATATTTAGTTTAAGCTTGAAGATACAAAAGAAAAGGAATCTTGGCTTATTCAAATATGATAAAATTTAAGGAATAATTTGGAAAATCTATGTATTTAGGTATACATTGAGGATCATTGAACTTAGAAAGTGGGGAGGGGGAGAGGGAGAGGGGGGTGGGGGGTTTGGGTTGGTGTGGGGCGGGTGGCAGGATAATTCTTTAACACAAAGCATACAACAATTTTAATGTGGTTCCCTAACTTGGGTAGTTCACACTCAGAGGGTAGTTTTCAAGCACACCTTCAAACTTTGTTCCTTCTAAAATTTGGTTTGAAGGATCCACACCCTGTACAATCTTCAAGGCCCACTCCAGAGTGTTGTGTGACAACACCAACCACTCAACCCCACAAGGTTCTGTTAGGTTTGGAATGTGGTTTACAAGCTTCCAAAACCTTTACAATCTTAAGATCCACTCTAGAGTGTTGTGTCACAACACCAATCACTCAATCCCATAGGATCTTGACAAGCTCAGGTAAGATGCCTTCTTACAAGAAGTACATCAACCTCATAGGGTAACAAGGAAGAACAACAATTACAAGGGATAAATTGGTTTGTTAATCCTTGTACTTTGAGGTACAACACACTTTACAATGGATAAATGATAATACAATGAGGAATAAAAATAATTACAAATGATTAGATGATGATTTTATAAGAGCTTCTAATTTTCCTAACACATATGATGTCTTCTTATAGCTACCATTTTTCCAAATCCATCTTGAAACTCATACAATGGCTAGCTAATAGTAGCTAATAGTCAAGGAAGACATCCTCTTTGTGCCTAAGATGTATTTCTATATTTTCCTTCAATTTTGAAAATATTTCTTTGTCTGGGAAAGATGTCCTTTTAAAACCTTCATTCTGGGAGACATCTTTATCTAATGGAAGATATCTTTATGGAACTTTCCTTCATTTTGTGAAGACATCTTTTCTTGGTGGAAGATGTCTCTGCCTGATGAAAGATGTCTGTTGTTTCTTGAAGATGTCTTTGCTTATGTTCACTCCAAATTTGCCAAGATGTCTGATGTTTCCTAGGGATTTCTTTCTTCAATTTCCTTTGTCCTTTGAATTCATCGATCCTTGTCCACACTTCTGCAATCTTTCTTGTCTTGATCCGAGTACTTAGCCTACAAGCATAACAATCACACAATCACAAAAACAACTTTGTTCTCCATTTTCCTTAACATTTTGACATACTAAAAGGTCATAATATTTCCCTTTTTGGTGATGTCCAAACCTTAAGAAAATGGATTAGTCTTTATCACAATGCATAAGCTACTTCAACCGCTTTTTGAACATGACCAAAAGAATGATGCATGTAAACTTGTTTCTTAATGATATATCATAAAAGAACAATAATTACATGCTTAACTAACATCATATTACAATCCCATAGAGATAAAAAAAACATTTACCTAAGAAAGAATATTAATGAAAGAGTACACATATCTTAGCATGAATTTCCATGAAGAGCTACCCCTTAGCTATTCACAAAGCTAAAAATTAACTAATCTAGGCCTTTCCATTGATATTCAAGAATATTTAAAAACTTAAAGCTTGAAGTAAAGTATGATCCTTGAAGATCAAGTAACCTACCTCTAAACCAGAAAGCCATTAGTAGTAAATATTGCATGATTCTTTAATTTTCCAATATTCTCCTTCTTTTTGAGACATCATCAAAAGAATAAGACATCTGATAAGGAGAGTATATGCATAAGAAAGAATAGAGCAATCCAACTTGATAAACATCCCTATATCATACCAACAATGCTAATTTAAATACCTGAACCATGAAGTATATCTCAAGGAAAAATATTCAAAAGGATGTTTTGATCAAATCATACTTTTACCTAGGATACTTTACCATAAAAGGAATAATCATTTTCCTACTCATCTTACTATCTGAGTGTCTTTTGATCAAAGTCTCAAAATACTTTCCTTGCATCAATGGCCTATAAGATCAAAATTGTTGAAGAGGTACATGCTCCCATGACATACATGCTTGAGTTTCTTTCTTTCTTTATAATGCATCTATTGTAGAGAGATTTGTATTCTTCCTTGAAACCTTTTAGGATCTTCATGCTATACTAAAATTCTAAGATCAAGTGTGGAGACTAAGGTTTCCCATTAGTGACTCCTTTCAACAAAGAAGAGAAATTTTTTTAATGTTTATTGCAAGCAATTTCCTCCTAGATAATTAACAAGAAATCGTCATACCCCTAGCACCCCCTCCCCCACCAAACTGTCATCACCCCCTGCCCG
>MNCI01033354.1:120611-162731 GCA_015680685.1 Gnetum montanum
GTGAAATCACTATAGTCTTTAACTTTTTCAATGCATCTATTTGCTAAAATGTCCCTTAATATCCATATGAGATGACTTGGAAGAAATAGTAGACATCTTACTATTAGAGTAGACATCTATTCTACTAGGGTTAAAAATAAAGATGCTTGTGTTGAGGTCAGGAACCTTTTGACCCCTTCAAACAAGTTACCATAGCCCCTGAACACTTCTTGACTTGTAAAAATAAGTTTAAAATACCCCAAAACATGGAAAAAAACCTTGAAATCATTATTTAAAATCAACATAATAAAACATACATAAACATCAAAAACACATAAGAGCTAGGAGATGTTTCCATAAATCTAGAATGGCATATCAAGATCAAGTTTAGAGATTTTTAAAAGAAAGGCCTTCCATTAGTAGAACCTAATGATAAAGATAGTAAATAATTCATATGCTCAAGGAATTATTTTTCAAAAATTACATCAAATGCTTTAATTATTATACATAAAAAATCTTCTAAAAGTAATTGAGATTTANTCTTTAATTATTATACATAAAAAATCTTCTAAAAGTAATTGAGATTTATAATTACAAAGGGAAGTAACAATGCCAAATCATATGAAACACAATCAATGTTCAATGAAAAGATTTTGGTATATGAATTTCAATCATAGGCTTTAATCCACTTGAAATCAATACATTCTAGGTGAGAGTTCAAAACATGATTTACCAATAAAAACTTTGAAAATAATAGAAACAATCAACATATTATAGTTCAACAATCTTGCAAGATTAAGTACAAATTACTTTTGGATTTCCAATGATTTCCAATAGCTTCCATTCAATCATAAACTAATATATTCCAATCAAGTCAAGGTATAATGATTATAACTATACTTACCATTACTTACCTTGCTTGCTGATAGAAAATTAAGGTGCCTAGAGTGCTAGAGAATGAGATGCCTATTTCGAGGTTTCTCTTTTTGTATAGACTCCCATTTTCAAGGCTTGTCTCCCTTTCACAAATTTGCTAGATAGTGTCTTATGATTCTTAAGTTCCTTCCTCTTGATTATCCAAACTTTTCAAACTTTCCTCATTCTTTTGAGTTGTCCAATCTTTCTTGACTCCTCTCTAATTTATTTGCCTATCCTTTTTACCTTGCAAAAAATCCTTTCTAGGCACATTCAGATAAGACTAAGGAGTCCTATGATATGACAAAGTGCTCATGTGATAATATTTTAAATTGCACTTGCATTGCTTATGCCCAAACTTATTACAATAATAACATCTAACCCTCCTTTTGTAGAAAAATTGATTAGAATGATCAAATCTTAGAGGATTCTTTTGATGGATAGGAGCTTCCTCTAATGTAGTACCCTTACTCCTTGAAGATTCCTTTAGATGGGATGAAGGTTGTGCAGGCTCTTCTTCTTGGGAACAACATCCAAGTGTAGTTTTATGTTGTGGACTCCTTTCTTGTCCAAGAAACATTTGAAGGGACTCTTTTCCTTTAACCAGCCTCTCATTCACAAACTTTACATCTATAATTTCTTCCTTAGCCTACTCATAAGACAAGGTTAGTTTTTATTTTTAGCCTTTAGTTTTGAGATTTCTTTTGTAAAATTAGAAATTTTTGTATTTAATAAGGAAGTTTCTTGAGCCTTTGTTTTTACCTGCTTATTCAACTTTGTGCAAAGATTTTAAAAATTTAAAATTTTATTACATAATAAATCAAACCTCTCATTCTCATTAAGTTCATCATCTAAGGTATCAACATTATCATTTGTGAGAGCCATGTAGATGAGGTGTGAATCCTTTACATTATCCTCCACCATCTTTTCACTTTGCTCCCCATCATCCCAGCTTGAGTAGAAGTTGGTCTTTCTTATCTCTTCATCATTTCTAACCTTTTATTGTAACCTATCACTACTATAACATTAGGAGACCACATGGACTCTTCTACCACATACCAAGCATTCTATTGATGATGAATCAAAATTAAAACTTGAAAAAATTTTACCTCTGAATTGATTGGACTTTTTTTAATTGAAGCTCTTACTCATCTGCTCAATCACATTGGTTAATTTTTGAATCTAAGCCTTAAAGTCTAAGTTCTCTTTCTTGAGATAAAAACATTCATCATTAAGAACTTAACTTTTATTTCCTTAGCATGTAAAGTATCTTTTATCTCAATGCACAAATTTTGGAAAGAAAGAACTTCATGGCAAAAAATTTGATACCTTTCTTCAAAGGAAACATTGTTCACATAATCATGAGTTTTTTCAACTTTACAAGCATAGTTTTCTTTATTTCTAAATGTAAAGAAGGGAATGAGAGACTTAATTTTATAGTGGAAATGATTTATGCATTGAGCATACCAATTGCTAAGCATATTAGTCTCTTTGTCCAAATGTGTCTGATGTTGATAGCCCCTTCCATGTTCACTCTTGAAGATTGATGTAGAGTGCAAGAGTACTAGGCTTTGATACCACTTGATGATCATTAAACTTGAAAGAGGGGGATGAATAAGTTTCCTAAAAACAATTTCTTTAACGCAAAGCATACACCAACTTTAACATAATCTCCCAACTTAGGTAGTGCACACTTAGAGGGTAGTTTGCAAGCACACATCCAAACTTTATTCCTTCCAAAATTTGGTTTGAAGGGTCCACAACATGTACAATCTTCAAGTTCCACTCCAGAGTGTTGTGCTATAACACCAACAACTCAATTTCACAAGGTCTTGTCAAGCTTGCAATGTGGTTTCTAGGCTTTTACAACCTTTACAATCTTGAGCTCTGCTTTGGAGTGTTGTGCTGCAACACCAATCACTCAATCCCACAGGATCTGAACAAGCTCAAGTAAGATGCCTTCCTACAAGAAGCACATCAACCTCGTAGGATAATAAGGGAGAACAACAATTATAAGGGATGAATGCAACTTAGTTTACTGCTCCTTGTACTTTGAGGTACAACATACTTTATAATGGACAAATGATATTGCAATGAGAAACAACAATGATTACAAATGATTAGATAATGATAATACAAGAGCTTGTCATTCTCCTAATGCATATGATGTCTTCTTATAGCTACCATGTTTCCAAATCTATCTAGAAACTTATACAACAACTAGCTAATGGTACCTAATGGTCATGGAAGACATCTTCTTTATGCCTAAGATGTATTTTTGTATTTTCCTTTAATTCTGGAAAGATGTCTTTGTCTGATGGAAGATGTCTTTCTAGAACTTTCCTTCATTTTATGAAAACATATTTGCCTGTTGAAAGACATCTTTTCTTGATGAAAGACATCTGTTGTTTCTTGAAGACATCTTTGCCTGTGTTTACTCCAAAGTTTCCAAGACGTCTGTTGTTTCCCAAAGATGTATTTCTTCAACTTCCTTTGTCCTTTGAATTTGTCATTTCTTATTCACACTTCTGTAATCTTTCTTGTCTTGAATCAAGTACTTGGCATGTAAGCATAATAATCACACAACCACACAAACAACTTTGTTCTCCATTTTTCTTAACATTTTGAAATACCAAAAGCTCAACATACATTATTTAGAAAAGTCATCTAGTAGTAAGACATCTAAGGACTCAAAATCAGGTTACTCATCTAATGATTATTGTAATAATAGCAAGAACCCTAGGTATGAACTCAAAAATATGAAAGAGAAAATGATGAAATATAGGCCATAAAATTCAATATTGGAACTAACTAGGAAAAGGAAAATATTTTAAGAAAAACAAAAATCAAAGGAGAAAATTCAACCAAATGAAGACAATCATCAAGATTATTTTTCAAGATTATTTTAAAAACTAGGACTTTATGATGAAGGATGATATGATATAATAGAACATATAGAAAATATTAAAGTCAATTTTAGTTTATATTAATTAATTTAAATTCAACAATGCTTAAAGAGAATTTTGTAGAAAATTAAAAACAAAAATAAAGTTGGTGATATTACTACAAACTACATTTATAATATTGATAAAACTAGTAAAAGGATCCTAGTTGTAGTTGATAAAGATGCTCCACCTTTCTTATTAACTCTTAAATTAAAAGGAAGATATTAATATAATTGTTTAGTGGATTCATGAGCCACTTTTATGCTAATGTCCTTATTAATATATAATCAATTAGGATTAAAACTAAAGTAATCAAATTAAAAAATTGTTCAAGTTGATAAGAGTAGAATCAAGATAATAGGTTAATTACCAAATGTATTTCTTTAATTATCTTTAGATCCTAGGATAAAAAGTAAGGGCACCATTCAAGTAGCTGATAGTCTCGATTCCTATAGCCTATCACTAAGTAGAATTTGGAGTTGTACTTTTTTTGGATACATAGTAACAAATTACTCATACATGTGATTGCCATGGAAAGGAGAACCAACTCATATTTATATATATATTAAGCCATCGATGATAAAGGATGTAACTTTAGATGGGAAGAATAAATGGATTGAATCCAAGGAAGTTGAATTAGGGGTGAGCTTAATTTGAGAAATACAACCTTTCATTCTAAAGATTAACCAAAATAGTTTTGGTAACTATATTTTGATGGAGCTTGCAACTTCAAAGGATCAAGAGTGAAAATTATTTTGATTAGTATGATGAATCATGTTAAATCAAGAGCTATATAGTTATATTTTCCTTATACTGATAACAAAGATGAACATGAAGTTCTATGTAGAGGACTAAAAATGACACACAATAAAGGAATTTAGAAAATAGAAGGGAGATTTAAACTTATATGTAACTAGGTTAGAGGAAAATGTAATGTCAAAAGCTCATTTCTACAAACTTATAAACAAATGACAATGAAATTGCTTGAATGTTTTATAGAATTCAAGATTGAAAATATTTCAAGAGAAAGAAATCAAAAGGCTAATGAACTTGCAATAGTAGCTTCAACACTTAATTTTTCAATAGTAAATAAATGTTATAAGATAATGATTAAATTAGAATTAGAACTAATGATCCTAGATAACAAGAATTGCTTTCAAATTTTTGAATATGATCATCAAATAACTAAATTCCTTAGAAATGTGTAAGAATTTAGAGGTCAAATATATAAAAAATATGATTTAATATCAAAAGAAAAAAGGATACCTTGAAGGATGTTATAATTAGAAGAAGAATTTAGAAAAAAGTTACTTAAAGGATTAGATGTTCAAAACCTTAAAGATGAAGCTTATGAAACAATAAATTTAGGATGTCAAGATGCTCCGAGGTATATTAATATTGAAATAAAACTTCAATCAAATATTAAAGAGAAAATAATCTAGGTCCTCAAGCAAAGTTTTGATAGCTTTGCTTGGTCATATGACCATTTGAGAACTTTTGATCCTAATATTATGACACATAAAATTCCTTTTTATGAAGGATTGCAAGATAGTTAAATAGAAGCTACGAAATTTTAATATGATTTTCCAACCAACATTGAAAGTTTAAATTAAGAAGTTATTAGATGCTAACATAATATATCCAATTAGATACTCATCTTGAATAGCTAATTTAGTACCCGTTAAGAAAAAGAATGGAGACATAAGACTATGTGTTTAGAAACTTAAATGAATCTTGAGTTAAAGATGGGTATCCACTCCTAAGGATTGATGAAATGCTAATAAAAGTAGTAGGATGTCAACTATACTTATTCCTAGATGGATTTTCAAGTTACAATCAAATAATAGTAGATAAGAAAAATAGATTTTAAATGACATTCATCACAAAACAGGAAACATTTACATACAAAAGAATGTCCTTTGGCTTATCAAATGTAGGGGCTAAATTTCAATAAGCTATGAATACATCTTTTAAATGTCTCATTGGAAAAATTATTACCATTTATTTAGATGATATTTCAATTTATTCAAAGCATGAGTCAAACCATATATTTCACCTACAACAAATATTCAGTAGATTGAAAAATTTTGGTATTTCTTTAAATTCCAAAAATTGCATTTTGGAGTAAAATTAGATAGCTTACTTGGGCATATAATTTGTCAAAAAAGGAATAGCTATTGACCAAGCTAGAATAGAAGTTATTTAAGGTATAAAACATCCTACAAATAAGAAAGCACTAAGGTGTTTCTTTGGAAAAGTAAACATTGTTAGAAAATTCATATCGAGATTTATAGAAATAATAAAAACTCTTTCACAAATGTTAAAAAAGGATGTTGAAGTATGAAAGACCAAAGAATCACTTAATGCTTTAGACCAAATCAATAGAGCCATTTTAGATGCACCATATTTAGTGAAATGAAAATTAAAAGAAGATTTCTAGTTAGCTACAATATTAACAAAAAAAGATAAAACAAAAGAAAATCCAATTGAATCTTCTAGTTACCAATTGAAAGAAGATGAAAAAAATTACTTTGAGCTAGAAAAACAAGCATTTGCTATGATTAAACCTTTGGGATATTTTAAGTATTATTTACAAAATAGTGTGATTCATATTATGACTATAGAACCAACTCTAAGACAATTTCTATTACAAAATGAAATTGAACTTAAAATGCCTAATTGGATAATCAAACTTCAAATATTTAGATTTACTCTAGAAACCTATTGAACAGTTAAGAATATGGGATTAGTCAGAATGATGGTAATAGAATCTAGACAAGATGTATTAGATTCTCCTAAAATTGCAAATTGATACATTGACATTGTAAAGTTTCTTACTAGCCAAAAATTTTCCAAGAATCTATGAAAAATTAAAGAAAGAGCTTTTATAATGGAAACCAAGAAGTTCATTTTTACTTAGGCAAATTTATATAGAGGAGATTTCAAAGGCATATTGCTAGAATATGCATCTAACCAAAAAAGTGAAGAAATTCTAAAGCAATTTCATAATATTCAGGGCTTATATCATGAGTCTCATAGAACTACTATGCAACATATATTGAGATATGAATTCTATTGTCCCAATATGTACAAAGATCTTCAAGATAAAATCTTAACTTGCCATAAGTGTCAAATTCATGGGCCAAAGCTAAAAATGGCTAATGCTTCACTAAAACCAGTAATAATAGATAGATCTTTTTAGAGGTAGGGATTACATTTTATAGGAGCTATTACTCCATCTAAAGTAGGGCATAGATTTATTTTAATAGCTACAAACTATTTTACTACTTGTATAGAAGCTAAAGTGTTAAAAATAAGCACATTGTATGATTTGATTAAGTTTTTGGAGCAATATATTATAAATGAGTTTGGGATGCCTAAGTCTTTGGTTATTGATAATGGCATGGCTTTTCAATTAGTTGAGTTTTTGAGATGGACTTTAGAAAACTCACTTTTGCTCTATTCATCCTTGAATTATTATCCACAAGAAAACTACCTATCAAAGTCCATGAATAAGAAGCTAATTTCTTATATTAAGCATTCCATGGATAACAACATAGGAAAATGGCATGAGCTTTTACAAGGAGTCCTTTGGGCTAGTAGGATTAGAATTAACAAATCTATAGAGACTATGCTATTTAGTTTGGTTTATGGGATTAATTATATGTTATACTAGAATTAAGAAAAATTCTACCAAAAAGAACAACTTTGGCATAACTTATTTTAAGTGGTTTTTGGTATTTATTACCATCAAAGCATGGATACCTCCAAATAGCTCGTGTTGATTTTTAATGGAATAAATTTGGCTAAGTGTGACTAATACTAAAAGTACACTCATGAGAAATAGTAAAGTCTTTTCAAAGAGTTATTGTCTTACGTATAACTGGGGATTATCCCTTCTAGCTATCTCTTAATACAAATAAAGAAAACAAATAGCTCTCCTATAAGCCTAGTATTAAATCTTGCATAACATGCAAATAGCTAATGGACAGTTTGATAGAAAATGTTAATCTTGAACTCTAAGCTATCTGCTAGCTAACTTCTTGATGCTTGACCATAAAAGCTTTGCTAATTATTCATAAAGCTTAGAATTGTATAAAGATGACAATATTCCTATGCTAAATTGATTAAGAATTAACACTTATATAAGCTATCTCATTCAATTAGAATAACAAGAATAAGCTAAACCTTATCTCACTAAAAAAATAACTTATTTCAAAACTAGAATTTCATTCATATGTGAGAAAACCAATTTTTCTCAAGCATGATATCATACTACGATAGTGCATCTATGATATCGTAGCTCATCCTACATCATCATTGATGCGATATCTCAAGATCTATATGGTCCTATAGATATCGACACTTGGTTGTACCAATAACAATAAATTTCATTACACCATTAGCTAGACTCTTTTAGTTTGTTATTGTAGTTAGTGATAGAGTGAATGCCTATAGTATGGTATTTAGTAGTTGTATGGTGTCTTTATTTGAGTGGATTGTACTTTGGCATGATTCATGTTCAACAATAAAGACAGAGATTTCTTTTCATAATTGTAGAATTTCCTTAGTTATTTTTTTGCTTAGCTTAGTTTTTCTATTTACTTTAGCTTAGCACTTTACATTTTCAAAGTATTTTTCTTTTCATGCTCATTAGTAAGGTGAAGTGAGTACTAATGGTTTTGAGCATTAAAGTGTAATCATTAGGTATACCAGTAGTTGTTTCATCGCTATTAGTGAACCTACTTGGTAATTCCAGTAATGATTACATGAGCCCAAGATGTGACCCACAAGCTAAGACTAGATGCTTATTACCATAGGCTAGAGTAGATTTACATTCTAGTCATTACCTAGACTTGATTTTAATCTCACGTTTGTTATGTTTACAACTAGGAGTATTATGAGCCCAATAACATCAATATATCATATTCCTCACTAAGAGTTAAGCCATATACTTGAACTTTACTAACTCAAAGTGGGAAGATAATGATCATTAAACTACTATAAACTCCTAGCATACTTGCATTGTCTATCCACAGATTATGATTTGGTCACGTGCATGCACTTGTGATTTGTATGGTGGAGTGTTGGGATACCCTACCACTCATCAATATGTAGCTATATAATATTTAAGCTAGAAAAAATAGGAGAAAATCATTCAAAATGAATTGCTAGCTAGGAAATGGAAGCTAAAAGGGATAGATAAAGCTTGGTTAAATTTTCATCATAACAAATAGTCTTTAAAATATTTTTCTCCTAAAAATTCCTCCTCCCCATATTCTCAAATCCACTTTGAACTTTTTATAATAGCTTTAGGTAGTTGCATCAGTGACAAAATTTAAGGTTGTAATCTCCTCACAATTTCTTCATATAATTATAGCCAATTAGATAACTATTCAACTTTCTAACAAATCTTCTCTATTTATTGAACTTGGAGTCCTTATATCACTAGTTGTTAGGACAACATTCCATGATTTATAAGAGCCTTAATAGCTTGATACATTAAATCTAGCTCAATGTTGTTAGGATTTTTAATGTCTTTCTCAACACTACTTCCCTCCAAGCCCAATTTTTTTATTGAGTTTTCTATTTCAACCATAGAAACCCCTGCACTGAAACAAGATTTTTCAAACTCTAAATTCTTTCTGTTAGTTTAATGCATGATCCTTGTAACTTACATCATCATTGAATCAATAAACCCTTATTTATACTAGGGTAGCTATTGTCTTTTAGCTCTAGCCAAATTGTATAACTCTTGAGTTTTTCTCTTCATCTAATCAAATATAGTTTTTTTTCTTCCATCTTTAAAATATCTTCTTTTATTTACCTCATCCAGTCTTTATTATAGTTCAAAACATAATGACTTCTTTAAAGTTTGGTAAAGTAAGATGAGAGTCATTTAAAGTTTTTTCTTTCCTTGCTTATTCAAGCTTTGGATTCATAGCTATTAACTTTTCTTCAAGCCATATATTTGCATGTTTCTTATTCTTGAATAGTAATTATTTGATGATTATTATTACTTTGAGCTTCTCATTTTCTTCTTATAATTCTTTAACTTCATCTTGTAATCTTGATACCTCTTATTCTTTCTATAAGAGGAATTCTTGAGCTTGGTTATCTAGTTGTTAGTTATTTATTCCATGTCTTTGATCAATGTGACTATAGTTTTTGACATGTCTTTATGTCACATTGCAAGCTTTTATTTCTTGATCAGTGGATCATCTTCCTTATACTAAAAGATTACACTAGCTTCTGTCTCTAGTTTAGTTGGATCTTTTAACTTAGTATAATTTAGTCTTCTTTTTATCTAATATTCAAAGCTAGTACCATTCCTTTCATCAAACATCTAAATGGGAAAGTGAGGGATGATGATGAGCTTTCCTCTTCTTTATGCTACTAATGTTAAAGCTCTAGTAGCTATTGTTGTTGCTATTTCTTTAGCTTCTACTACTCTTACTGTTGTTGTTGCTATTGTTCAAGGTTAATTAGCCTTTATTATTCCAATAGTTTATATTCTTTCTTTTCCATTTCTTGGATAATTATGGCTTTCCTTATATCTCTTATCTTGGCATATTTTGCTCCATTAAGGGAAAACCTTTCATCAGGCATAGCATTCTTTGGTGCTAACAGGTCCCACAAAAAGTAGTTCTCTTTCATGATAGTTAGGTGCTATTCTAAGAAATCTCTATTCAAAGGATGTTCATTATTTTCCATACATCTAAATACCTCAATTACTAGGGCATCACAAATAGAAGCTAGCAACTTTAATGATAGGTTCCTTTTCAAGTGCACTAGAGCTTCCAATTTGGCTTGGTTAATCTCTTTGTCAGAAGATTTAAGGTAGAATATATTGGTATCATTGAACTAATGAACCTTTCTAGTCTTTTTAGTGGATTATATCTACTTTTGAGCTATAGAAAGACCACATTACTCTCTATATATTCTGGCCATGGCTCTCAAATGACTTGAATTAATGAACTTCTAGAAGTCAAATTTGAGAAGAAAAATTTATTTCTACTTATAGTTATGCCTTAAAGGGCTCTTCCACATTTGTTACTTAACCTCCAATGCAACCAAAGATGAAGCAATGAATCTAGGTAGCTTAAAAGCTTTCCCTTCAAATCCTAGTATTAGGATCTATGTATACTGAGCATGAAGAAAAAAAGCTCCATGACACTTATCTTATTGATGACCTACTTAACAATGCTTAGCAGAAAAATTTTCAAAAAAAAATATTAAATGTGGGTATATACAATTTGTTAGAAACTCTAAGGCTTGCATGTTGATGATGCTCCTTTGGTAGATAATAAAAAAAAGGTCATAGTAGGATACCTCTAGGTAAGCTCTTCTATGTGATGCATAGCCTAATAAAAATGAGCTAAGGCTTAGCTATACTCCTTTCTTATTAATCTCAAATAGGCTTTGCTATAGTGCATCATTCATATATTATATAGAAAAATATATTTTATTTTCTAACTTTACCCAAACCTAGACATGATAATCAGAAACAACATTTATTTTGTAGCTAGAACAAAAATTTAAGTAAAATTGAAGATCCTATGGGAAAACTTGAGCTTTGAAGCTTTGGGGATGGCATTCCTATATCTCTAGGCTTTTGCTAAGTTAGCTAGAGGTAGCTTGATGTTTCTTCCTAACTCAGGGTGACTCCAAAATTTTCTACTTAGTAACTTCTCATTATACTTGCAAGTCTCAATTTCTATAATATTTGGCTCTCTCATCCCATAGATCTTATAAGTCTTCTTAACTCTAATATCAATAAAGATCTTGATGTTTCCTTTGAACCATAGCCTATCTTTTTCATAAATCACTTTAGCTATTAAATAATTTGGAACATCCTTGCTAAGGTTTCCTATAGGCATGAAACTAAACTTTTTGACTCCTAGTTTGTCATAAATTTCTCCCTATTTTTCCATAAATTCTATAGAACATTGATGAGCGTCGAGGTAGCCCTATTCTCAACCATATGAATCACAAGTGTTCACACATGATCTGGTCGAATTCCATGAAGGGGACTAGTTGTGGCATCTAGATCATTATGCTTTGATTGTAGTTCTCTATCTTCCCACTTGGACTAGTGGTAGCTTTGTCATGTATGGTTTAGTCCAAAGTGAGATGTATGATGTTTCCTAATTCTCTGCTACTCTTGATGACAAAAAGAGATAAATTGATTAACTAATGAATAATGAGAAACAAATTCTAAGTTAGCCTATGGTGATGGTATCCACTCTTAATCATCCATACACATCTTGGACTTTGTGGAACTACTTCTAGGGATTACCAAGTGTATGTCATTGGTTGTGCCAAATGATACACCTCTAGGCAACCAAGTATTTAAACTTAAATGCTCATGATTAAGGCATACACATTTTGCTTAACAAAAGGAAGAGTAAATAACAATAAATGGAAATTTTTAACTAAAGAAAGCATTAAATAATTAAAACAACAATATTAATCTAAGTGCATGTTGCAATGATGGAAGTAATCTTGATCTTTATTGCTATTCATGTACCATGTCCAAGTATGTCACACTCGAACAAAGGTGTCATATGATTACAAACATCACACTGTGGGCATGAACTAGGAATAATAGACTTTAAAGAAAAAAACCTAAAAACTAACTATCTTCTAAGATAAGCTAAAACTATCTCATCCGGAAGCCCAAGTGTAGTATTTATAAGCAAGGTCCAAATGAGACAACATCAGGTATTCGATGTCACTTATTAACCTCGACATCAAGTACATGACATCAAGACTCTGACATCACATATCCAATGTTAGGGCCCATCAAATCATAACTCATCATACCCCCACAACTAAATAAAAATTCATCCTTGAGTGAAAAAAAATGAGGAATAAGTTATTTACAAAATATTAGCTAAGTATGGGATTATTGACTGACTCAAATAAGGGACAAAATAACTGACTCTTCACATGCCATAGTGGTGTAGTACAAAAATGGGACACATTATTACAAAACAAGACTAGAAAGCTCATGTAATTCTTGAAGGTGATGGCTCTTCCATTGGTCACTTCCCTTTGTCATCAGGCCATTGAAATTTTTAATGGTTGAGCAAGGCCTACAATTTTTCCTCCTCCATCCTTGGCTCATGCATCATCCAAGCTACTATGCTAATGTGTGCTGGTTTTGGTACATCCCAAGAACATGGTAATTGCGGAAACATTTGATTTGCCTTGATGTACCATGCTACGAACTATCGTTGTTCCTCCTCAAAGGCCCTAGATTTATCCCTTAGCTCATGATAGTCTATCAATCTTCGAGCTAGGTTCGAGGCTACATCTTTTTGTCCCTAGTATATAACTTTGACCACCTCTAATTCTGAGTTTTCCACTTGTAACTTTTGCAAAGCATCCTTCCAATCCACAAACTCTTTTTCATAAAGCACATAGATTATCGTCACTTGCTTTTCCAACTTACTTTTGGGATGACCTGTTATTAACATGGCAAGGTTGGCATTTTTGAGGTTAGCCAATGACATGTTTTCCTTCAAATCTTCTATCTACAGGTCCTTATTTTTAACATCTACTTGTTGGACCATGATGTAATTGTTGAAAATGGGCTACCATTTAGAATTTTGTGCTACCAAGGAGCTAATGTGGGCCTTGGCCATCTTGATTTCCTTCTCATTAATTTCCTTATACATGCCAACCTAGTTATGAAAGTGTTCTTTTAACTTCTCATGTTTCTTGGCCTTATTTTGCCATGCGCTGATTTTGGTTGCTATCTTCTGGAAAATAGTGCATACCTCCTCCATAGAGAGGGTTCTATTTTCTTGGGTCAATCTATTCATATCCTAGTTGACCCTCACTAGTTGTTCCCTCAACTTGTGGACACTCTCTTCCAAAATGTTCTTTTGTTGCTTCACTATGGTCAACTAGGAATTCTCTACAATGAACTACTTATTCTCTTCTTGGGTAGTGGTCAGTGCCTTTTTATATGCATGGGTTTGCTTATCAGCAATAGAGGCATTCTAGACCACCATCTTCTTTTCTTGCTTTGCAACTACTTTCTCTTTTACTACCTTCGCAAGATCTTCTATCCAAAATTGTTCCAGTTGGTTAGGTATGACAAATTTGGCAGGATCTCGTCATTTAGCTCATAGCACAACCAACTCTTCTTGAAATCTTTGCACTTCAACTTCTACATGTTCTACCATAACCTTAGCCATGACCAACTTTCCTTTTATAGTGATGAGGTTTGATTATGTTGCAATGACATCGTTGGGGATGTTGAATAGAGTGGTCATCACTTGAACTGTTTGTAGCAAATGATCAAGTACATCATCATGTACTACAGGATTCATTAAGGTTCAAGCTAGCATTTGTGCAACCCTAGTTCCTACCAAATCAATCAAAGCCATAATAGGAACATTCAATGATTTCTTGATGTGATCAGTGATCACCTTTGCTACACTTGTTGCATCCTTGTGTTGTAGGACCGTGACTATGGCACCTTCTCCTATTTCTATGTAACTTGAAAAGATGTAACATTCCTAGAGATCTAGCATGACCATTGGGATCACCCTCCTCCTTACTAAATTAAGATATCTCCTCTTGTTGGATTGGTTGATACGGTGGATTGTACAACATCATCCATAACCTACAAGAAATTGGTCTCATCCTTGCTTCCCCAATTGATGATCTCAGCAATTCTTTGTAAATGGCTCATCGATGGTCTATAATCTTGCAACTATTGTGATGGAAAAACTTGTGCTTGTGGGTGTTACTCAAGCTCTTGTTGCATTTCAATTCTTGGTTTTATCTCCTTTTTAGTTTCTTACTCACCAGAATCTTTTCTTAGTGCTATGGTTTTGAGGAGCTCTACAAAGGAGGCATGTTGAGCCTTATGAAGGATATCATTGGTATATCCTACGATTCTCATGCATTTGAACAACTTTTTAATTAGATAGGGGAGTGGAAGTGTTGGTCTCCCTAATTTTGTTTCTTCAAACTGTAGTTGAATCTCTATGAAATAGTACTAGGGAAGGTTAACTTAAAATTTTTCCATGAAAATGGTGCTTCCCTTGGCCACATAAGTGGAAATGCAATTGAGCCCTTTGGTGAAAAAAAGTGGTATTCCTTAATCTTGAAGTAAGTTTTCTCTTCTAAGGTCATCTCATGGTATGGTTTATCTTCTTTGTCATATGCCTACTTCAACCATAGTCTCTTCATTTTGGAGTTGGATTTGGTGAACAAGTGAGGAACCTTGATCCCTTCATTGGGTAGGTTAAGAGTTGTAGCTATATCTTTGATTGTGTAAGAGACATTCACCTTGTAGATGTTCATAGTGGTACCTTCATCCTTATTATGCTAGAATTGATAAACTTCTCCTAGGTACCATTCACCATTGTTTGATAGGATCAACCACAATGAGGATACTTTGAGTTGCATTTGCATTGCTTCTAGAGAAAATTCCATGAATGGACCAAAGTTCATTTTCACAATGACTGAATCCAATGTGGATTTATTCAAAATGATAACAAGGTAGTCAAGGGGACAACATACGACATTATCCTTGTTTGGAAGCTGGTACTTCTTCTGCCTCACCTTGGGATGATTACCCGGTAGTAGGGGCCTCTTGATGGATACTAAAATATTGGGCCTCCTATTCAGCATGTTCCATTTGTTCTCCTTGCTAATCATAGCCATCACATGGATGCTTAGCAGCTGTTTATGAGGGTTCACCCTGAGCATCTCTTTCTAGGATCATCTGTAATCAAGCGAAAACCAAGTGTTACCAAGGTTATGTTTGTTATCCTTAATAAATTTTTAGCTTACTCATAACCTTAGTTCATTAAGTTCATTATGCATCTAATTGTAGGGCCAAGAAAATTTTCAAGAAAAAATACCCCAAAAAGTATCTATCTCTTCCTATGATCCATCATAACTAGTTCCTTTTTCATTATATGTGGCTTAAAATAATGGTTATAGGCTTCAAGGTTAGAAAAATTGGATGTCTAGCACTATCGTTAATGATTTTTCATTATAAGTCCTATGGTTCTTAAGATCCTTACCCTTAGAATACCTTCCAAGTGATAGAAAATTTTAACAAATCAGCATAAAGTTTGCATGCATGCACCCCCCACGACTAAGTTGAGCACTCCAAGTTCAAATAGATTTGAACAATATAGAAAAGAGAGCTAGATATTGCAAGTAGAAAATGGAGGCACAGAGCTTTAAGTCATGAGAAAAAATTGCAAAAAATCCCCTAGTAACAATTGAGAGAAATGAAATTCATGTTGCATGGGGGTCAACCATATATACTTTTTTCAAACCCAACATCAGGTACATGATGTCATGTACACAACATCGAGTTGGACTTGATGTTGGGTACACAACATTAAAGTCCAAAAATTCTAATTTTTATGGGGCCAAAGGATGTGCAAACTAAAGCTCTAGGTTTGATTAGAAGGTTGAAAGTTAAATTTTATAGTTTGAATAAGTGGAAAAATTAATTAGGGGCATCAAAAGTAGGATAAGGTGATGTCATCAATGGTAAAACTACAAGAATGAGCAAGAAAAAGAGAGTTGAAAGCTTGATTGTGGGATAGAGTATGTTCATGATAAGGAAAAAATAAAATATAACAATTAGAGTGCATAGAAGGTGAAAAATGATGTGGTCATGTTAAATAAGTACAAGTCACAAAAGTTACACAAGTGGGTCCTTCCCAAAGTAGGCTCTAGCCTATGATGCCCTTGTGTAACCATGCCTAAAATTTCTATAGGCACTAGAGAGGTTGAATGCAATGCATACCTATGAAACAAAACACACATGTTAAAACCACCAAATTGAGATAATTACTCCATGTTACATAAGAGCACAAGTTATGAACATTTGAAAAAAGAGGTGAGATGGAGTGAAGGGATTGCANTCTTCTATGGGTCCCATTGAAAAGACATGTACCCATGCCTAAAGGTTGGCAGCTTCATAGAACCAAAAAACATATAAAAAAGACCAATAATTGTGCCATAATAATGCTCCCCCCTTAGACAAAATTCCAAGTGATGTTACTCCTTGCAACTTTGATAGTCTTATGGTTGTCTATTGATGGGATGAAATAATGCGATGTCATTGAATGGTGGTTCGGACTTGGTTTGAATTTTGAAAAAAAGGACACATGATTATCTAACCATTAATAACACACAAGGTTTCATTATGACCATGGTATGACACCTTATGTCCCAATTTTTGCAATCCCTTCNTTCTCAATGTCCAAATAATCAGTCCCTTATGACTTGACAACATAGAGAGAAAAAACTTACCTCAATGGGCAACATGATCAATATTGAGAGTACATACAAGGAAAATTAAAACAAAAACTAGAAAAAGTAGAAAAACTAGGAAAATGATAAAAAATTGTAAAAAAAAAAGAAAAAAAGCACTTAAAAATCTTGAAGATTAGAATGGGGGGTAACCCCCATGGCTAAACATTTTGTCATAGCTAGGATTAATAAGTGGATGAAAAGGATCCATGCATGTATGAAACATTGGAAACACTTCATGCCCCAACCACTAGATGTCTATTAGTGGTGTGGTGGCTGGGTAGAAAAATTGTTAGTCACATACTTAATTGTTATATGTATGATGGATCAGGATATGAGGTGTGTTAAAATTATGGATGACTAACCCACTATTACACCCTTGAGTATGAGATGCTATGCATGGATTCATTTGTCTCCCCATGTTTGTAGATTCATTGGTTGGATGTGGGATTGGAGTGTGGATAGATGGTGGTCCTTGTGTATGGATAGACGACATAGGTTTAGATGAGGAAGGTGATATGCTGGATTGGCCTTGTGCTAGCTCAAATGATGTGGTGGGTCCATGTGTAGTTTTCCTTAGCTTACAACCTTTCCTCTAGAAGGGATGTTTCTAGTGTTGCGGTTGGGACCCAATAGTGTCAACATGTCTTTGTACATTTGCAACAAAAGTAGCATTCCTTGTTGATATTAAGGTGCTAAACCTTCCTAAGTTGTTGGTGATGGCATATAAGAAGGTGGATGATGATAATATCAAGGGTAAGTTGAATGGTAAGAAGTGTGAGGTGGTGATCCTTTATGGGATGTCTTGTATTGATGGTATTCAGGAGAGTGGTAGTGGTGATTTGAAGTGGAGGATGCTGAACTGGTTGGAGAAATAGGATGTTGAACATAATATCCATGAGGTTTCAACAAGTGTGGCTGATTTGGTGGTGGCTTATCCAATGATTGTGGTTGTTGCCACTATGGTTGAGATTGTTGAAGCTGGCAATAAGTCCTGCTAGGATGGCATGGTCAATTGTGGGATTATCTGAAATTACCTTGTGGGAGAGGAAGTCTCCTAGGCATGTGCTTTTGTAGAAATCTCAAATTTAAGGCACCTGCCAAATACTCCTATAGATGCAACAATGTTGGACATTGGCCCTTTGGATGGTCATATATGCATAGGTCATATCCATCATCTTCATCCATGGTGGAGTCTTTAGCCTCACTATCATTAGCCACCTTTCTCATCTGTCAAAAAGTATTCCTAACTATTTCTTAGTTTTGTGTCCTTTGTTGATTGTGATTGCTTGGCTTGTGTTGCATGAGCTTATCTGTGACCATCTCAACAAGAGTTGTGACACTATCATTTATCCATTTAGACATCCTATTGAATTTTTCTTCTAGATCATTAATAGACTCCTTGGTTAGCAAAGTTCGTTGTAGAATCACCTTATCAAGAGTAGTTTCATTTTCCTTACCATAAATTTGGACCTCCTTTGATTGAAGAGTTGGATCCCATTGATGTTTCTTGACATTCTTCCATTTACACATCTCTCCTTCTTCTTTTGCCACATGCTCTATTATCTCGTTGATCTAATGGGCTTGGAACTTGTATAGTTCCCCTAGGGCATACATCCCAAGGGTCACCCTTGTTTCATTACGAAGCCCATCTATGATGTGGTAAAGTTTCTCTTCCTCGAAATATCATAGCCTAGGCATTGATTCAATAAGGCATAATATATATCTAAGGCCATGTCCAAGGGTTCATGTTATTCTTGTTTCCACTCTTGGATTTATCTCCTTAGATTGAGCACTTTCTTATAAGTTTGGTATCTTTCATCAAAAAATTCTAACATTGTAGACCATCATTAGATTGAGTTTGGTCTTAATGATCTATACTGAACTTAGGCTCTATCAATTAGTGTCCTAGGAAAGAGATTAAGCTTTTGCCATCCACTTTCAATGTTATAGTTAGCACAAGCATCATGGAAGGCTTGTAAATGATGTTGTCAATTTGAATCATAGCCTCCTGCAAATTTTAAAATATTATTCATGTTAAGCTTAGGTAGTCAACTCTTTTTGCAATGCATGTGAGATATCCTAATTGCATCTATGATATGCATTAGGCTCTTAGTGGCCAATAGGGGTTCATCATCATCAAGCAAATTGTGAGGGAAATTTCTATGTTCATGGTGACTGCTTCAACTTTTCTCATGGGTTTGATTATAGTTTTTAGTTTGACCCTTTAATGGAGCTCTATCTCTATACCTACATTCATATTCATTAGAACTAGAAGTTGAGGGGAAAGAAGAAGATGAGGAATTGAAAGTATTGTCATGGCTTCTATGGTTTTCCTCGAGGTCCCTTGATTTATTTTTTTGGATTTTAAGGAGGCCTTTGGCCTTGAGACCTCCCCTAGTCTAGGACTTTTGTTTTCTTCTCCAAGATTATCTAGCTTTAGTGAATGTAGTCTTTTGGTGTCATCAGGGTGGTCATGATCATAAGAAATCCCTACATAAGGTTGATCACTCCAATCTTCTTCATCATATATTTCATTAGTTCTCCAATGAATGTGTTCACTATACAGTGCATAGTTACTTCTGTGTGCAAGAGACATTCTTCTTGGTTTATGGTGTGTGTGAGCTAAGCTTTTTTGAAAGATATATTGTTAATACCTTTTACAATGATTGTGTATAATATAACTAATCTAGATAACTAGCACCATCCTTGACAACCACACCAATGATTAGCAGTGAGGTACCCCTACACTCAACCATACGAATCACAAGCGTTCATGCATGATTCAATCAAATTTCATGGATGGCACTAGTTGTGGAATTTAGATCATTATGATTTGATTGTAGTTCATTTTCTTCCCACTTGGAATAGTGGTAGCTTTGTCACCTATGATTTAGTCCAAAGTGAGGTGTATGATATTTCCTAATTCTATGCTACTCCCAGTGACAAAAAGAGATAAATTGATTAACTAGTGAATAATGAAAAATAAAGTCTAAGTTATCCTATGGTAATCGTACCCACTCTTAATCATCTGTACACATCTTGGACTTCATGGAGCTACTTCTGGGATTACCAAGTGTACGTCAATGGTTGTGCCAAACGATATACCTCTAGGCGACCAAGTATTCACACTTAAATGGTCATGATTAAGGCGTACACATTCTGCTTAATAGTAGGAAGAGTAAATAACAATAAATGGAAATGTTTAACTAAATAAAGCATTAAATAATTAAAATAACAATATTAATCTAAGTGGATGCTACAATGATGGAAGTAATCTTGATCTTTATTGCTAGTCATGTAATGTGTCCAAGTACATCACACTTGAAAAAAGGTGTCGTACAATTACAAACATCACAGTATAGGCATGCACTAGGAATAACAAACTTTAAAGAGAAGAAACTAAAAACTAATTATCTTCTAAGATAAGCTAAAACTATCGCATTTGGAAGCCCAAGTGTAGTATTTATAGGCAAGGTCCAAATGAGATGATGTTGAGTATCCAACGTCGCTTATTAGCCCTAACATCTAGTACACGACGTTGGGACTCCGACGTCACATATTTGACATCGGGGCCCATCAAATCATAACTCATCAAACATAAGCCTGATTTCTCCATCAAATCATGGTCTTCATCAAAGTATGCTTCTTTTGTGTTTAGCTCTAGTTGTGTGACATTAATCCACTAGTGGAGCTAATAGATAGTTAATTTGAACTAATATAGATACTTAGAGAAAGTAAAGATATTAACATTCTAAATATTTTGGATGCTTCTTCATTTTACTTGTGTGACATCTTACGTATTCTTTCTTGCAAAGTTTTGAAGCTTTTCTATGCTCTTTGATGATGGCTCTATTTCTTTTCTTAGCTCTATCTTAGCTCTTTACTCTACTTCAATTCTAAGCTATTTTTACTAATGGCTTCGTGTTTAAAATCTATTTGAATATTGCTTATTAATATCTAGAGCTTTATTCTATAATTCATTCACTTTGGATAGATTTTTTGATTCAACTCTCAACACTTGTCACAAGCTTTAAATTTGTTAAACTACTTCATTTAAGGCTTAAGGATTTAAATTCTCAATCTACTATCAGCTTGTAGAACCTTTTCTAAAATTATTTGTAGAACTAAATTTAAGATATAGAAATTCATTCTATGAAGAATATTGATGTGTTAGGGTGAATTTGAGCTTCTTTATAAAATTTATCCCATGTTGTGCCATGTCTTTTGATGAGGTAAATTAAAAATAAAATGAGCACATGCATAATTCTTGGTGGGTCCATGATGAGGTTTAATGCAGCTTGTAGAATCATTTTAGGGCTTGTTCATAGAACTGATTTTTACATTCTATGATTTTTCTCTACAAAGAAGTCTAACATGGCCTGTTCTATGAAGAAAAAATGTGGTAGAATGAATTATGAAGCCAATTCATAGAAGTAGTTCTTGATTCTATAGGATTTTCTTTTGTCTTGGATTTACATGGTTTTTTTGCTTCTTCAAAAATCCCTTTACCACTTGCATGCCTTATAGAGTTAATCTAGAGCTTTATTTATATCTTGGATTTGTTAATATGGCTCATAGAATGATTTTAGATCTTCTTCGTATAGTTAATTTTTGGTTCTATGAGATCATACTATGTAGAGCTAATGTGGTATAGCCATTTTCAACTTACTTGTAGAGTTGGATTTTGACTCTATGATAAACCTTCCATATGTTTTGATGACATTGCTATCTCAAATCAATTTCCAAATCTATTCATAAAGGTAAATTTTCTCTTCACAATATTGGCTCTATAAGCTAATAAGACAAAGAGGGTTGAACATCTCTTGAAATACTCTAATTCCCCCTTAACTATTAATAAGACCATTTTGTAGAGCCAGATTTTAAGCTTATGAACAACATCTTTTTCTCTAGCACTTATGTGGTAGAACTAAAAACAAGCTTGTTTGTACCATAGGATTTTAGTTTTATGAACTACGCTAGCTCTCTAAAGCTAACATGATAGAACTGAAAATAAGCTATTCTCTATAAAATGATTTCATAGAACTATTTCTTCTCTCCATAAGTTATTTATCATAAGACAAAGTCAGCATGATAAAACCATTTTGTAAAGTTTCTTTTGAATTCTACAAGCCTATTTTGTATGATGGTTGATGTGATATAATGATATGGCTTGTAGAACCATTTTGTAGAATCTCTTTTCAACTTTATAGATTGGTACTAATGGCTTGCATGGAAAGGCTAAAAAGTGGTATTTTCAATATAGCCATTTTAAAACTTTATGAAACTTTTTATCTAAAAAGAGCTAACTTGGTACAAGTAGAGGTGGAATTATTTGTATAGATGATGTTTGATATTTTGGACAAGCTTATTTCAATACAATCTATTGATATAGGTGTAGAACCACTTTATAGAGCTACTTCTTTACATCATGAGCATGTTCTACATAAGAATAAGTTGATATGATAGAATAAGAAAATAACCTCTTTCATGAAGTAGGATTTTGTCTCTACAAATAATACTCAAAACCTCTATAGTAATGGAAAAATTTGTTGCTATATGACCAAAAATTTCCATACGATACAGTTTAACCTCACATCCAACAGGCCTCGAAAAAGAATCCAAAGCACCTCAAACAATCTTTCTAATCAATTGAGGACTTGAAATTTTTTTACCAAATGTTATAAAATAATGAAAACATGCAATAAAATGTGTAAAAGACAAAGCTAACACTAAAATGTAGTTGCAGAAAATAAACAATAAAATATGCCAAAAATACTATAAAATCTATATTAATTTATGGAAAAAATACACATATAGAGGGTACAATAATATGGAACTATTATTATTCCAATGTTCTTAGTAATATGGTGATGATAGGTTGGCATATGGATGGGAAATGTGTGTCCTTCAATCCTTCCAAACATGCCTAGTCAATGTTTTTTACTCTACAACTAGTTCTTGGTGCCTTTGGTGATCTGCTCTTGAAAGATGGCTCTAGACTCTTAGATTTCTTTACTCCTAAAATTCTCAAGTTCAATGAATTACAAAAAGATCCAAAAGTCAAAAGCCCTTACAATGAAGTGAATTTTGTTTTAAATAGGCTATGGATGTTCTGGTTTCTTACTAGTTGATTCTGCCATGATTGCTACCAAATTTTTGATAAATTATGCACATTTTTTGAAAGATTTTGATGCCTAAAATCTACCATGTATGAGGAACCAATGCAATTATCTTTTTAAGTCTAAAATACCAATGTATTTGGCACTTTCACCATCCCAAAAGTACAACCCATGAACCACCAACATGATTAAACTTTCTTGTCAAATTCGATGCTACATTTGGGCTATTTTAATGGCCTAAATTCCAAGGTAGATGCCACTAATGTTTTTGGTCTTTTGGTGCTAATTTGGCCAATGTATTTGGGTTTTGTTGGAAAGTTTGGCAATGTATTTACATTCTAGGCTTCTCACATTAGCATAGATGAAATTCCAACTTTGTGGGTAGTAAATTCCATTTCACACATTTAAGATCAATCCAAATTTTATAATAATGAGGCTTCAAGGTAGGATTTTTCAATGGGAAAATGAAAATTATGTTTCCTTTAAATTCCCATTAAATTACAATGCAAATTTGGCTCTAAGGTTTTTTATGAAAAGTGTAAATTTTCTTTGGGATGTTTCAACCTCCAAGCTAATGTGGTAGAGAAATTTTTGATGTAGCTTGTAGAACATAAGTTTAGCTCTACTAGCCAAGTTGTCAAGCTTACATGGAAAATTGAATAGGGCTTTGTTTATAGGGCCACTTATCAACTCTACGAATCTCTTAGAGCTAATTTAGCTTAGCCATTTTCCATGCACTTTTCCAAACAAAAATTTATCCTCAACAAGTTAATGTAGTAAAAATACTTTAATAAATCCTTTTTGAAATTTAAATTGAGCCCCTCTTCTTGAAGCAAGGATTTCCCTTAGAGCTCAATTGTTTGTTCCAGTGTTTGTGATGACAAAACCAATTGATAGGCTCTATGATTCCATTTTTATCAATCTTAACTTAGCTAACAAATAAACAAAGCTCATGTTTTTGCTAGCTTAACTCATATAAACTCTATCTTTGATGGCTAGCTTAGTTATCTTGAAAGGTGTTTATTTTAAACTTGAAATCCTAGTTGTTTGAACTATTTGAAAATTTTATAGGTTTATGTAATCAATAGAGTAAAATTCCATTTAAAATTTTAATTACAAAGCTTTTAATTTGTGTGGTATCTGTGCTAAAACATTCTCTAATATTTTTAGGACTTATCTAGCCATAAATATAACTTGTTGAATCTTAACTTAATATTATTGCATGATTATGTTTTTAAAAAGTGAAACTTAAGTCATATTCCATTAATGGCTAACATTTTATTAAAGATTGCTAAGTCTTAAAATTCCCATAATTCAAAGGAAAACTAAAATAAAAATGAATGTAATTATTCTATGAACACTTTTCTTCATAACTTTTCTTTAGCTTAGGGCTTAAGTTTTCATGATTAGCAACATAACTTTAAGTCATTATCTACTTTGAATCTCTAGAATTCTTATCAAAGCTTGATGATAATATTTCTTGATTGGTGTCACACCTTTCATCCAACTCAATCTTATTTCATGGGTATATTGATCCTTTTCCTCCATCACATAGGAACATAGCTTAGTAATTTAAACCATCATTGTTTCATGAAAGTGGTAATTGTATAATAACAAATTTTTGAAATAAACACAAACTTCTTCCTCTTCAACATTTATATATAGTTGCAAAAATAAGTAAAAGCTTAAATATTTTTGCAAGAAAAATCCCTATAGATTAATACTCAATAGAGATGAAAATAATCTGAGTTTTAACAAGGTAATTGAAGCCAAGCTAAAGAGACTAGATGATACTTTACAATGATTATGACTTTTCTTAGAAAATTTTATTCTGACGGCTCATCATACTCAAACTTGGTTATCACTTGAGTAGGTATAGTGAATTTTACCTCATTACCTCATCCTTTCCTTCCATGGGTTTCTCAGAACTTACATCTTCCTTGGGCTCTTCTTATTTCTCTAGATCTTTTTTTGAACTTTCAAGTCTTCCTTCATGTCTTTTTTAGGATGATTTACCAAGACATCCTCATAAATGAAAACTTCATTTCATCTCTTCTTGTTAATTTTCTCTCTCTGTGAGATATTTGAATACTCTAGAAATTTAATCCATTCTTTGACATGAATTGATATACCACTTATGAGTGTGAAGAACTCATTAGAGAGCCAAGTCATAAATAGACAATTATAGACTTCTCCATAACAAATAACTCTATAACATATCCTTTGCAAAAGCTTGGGAAAACACCTAGATAGATATGAAATGTAAGGCCTTGCTTGCATCTTGACTTTTCTTGGATCTGCAAACAATCTTCTTCTTACCATTGGCCTTGATTTCCTAGCCATGATATGATTATGGATTCTATAGCTTGGCTTCAAATTCTTATATAGTCCTAAGAAAATTAGTTATGATAAACTATGTACATATTTACAAATTTGGTTGGCTATCCCTAAGTTGCTCTAAGTCAATGGTTATCCAAAATAATGCTTTAGATGAAGAGCATTAAATGGATAGCTCAACACCTATTCATCTTGTGAATGATGCTTAAAAGTATTTTTGGTCACTTATTTTTTGATCATCAACAATCCAATCCACTTAGATGAAAATTTTCTAGTTTTATCTATCTTGTTAACTTTTCATAACACAACCATGTCTCCTTCCTTGAATGCCTTTCATCCTGCTCAATGATCAAATCATCTCTTTATTAATGTTGTATTATGTAAGAGCCTATCCTGAGCTTCATCAATTTTAACCTCTATTCTTAATAGTAATGTCATCAAAGCACATTCTTTGTGTAATCATGGATCATAAATTTTCATAAATTTAACTTTCAAAGATACAACTATATTAGTTATTCAAGCATTGAACCCATAGACTAAGCTAGATGATGTAGTCCCTATAGATTTCTTTATTCTAATCCTATCAGTCCATAGAGCTTCTTGTAATAGTTCATTCCATTTTACAAGATTATTATCCATGAAATGTTTGATTTAAGAGATCAAATTTTATCTATTGACTTAGCTAAATGATTTTCTTGTGGATAATAATTTGAGAATGAATAGAGCAAGATTGAATGCTCTGTAGCCCATTTTATGAATTTGGCTAATTGGAAAGCTATGTCATTATCAATAACAAATGATTTTGGCATCCCAAATTTATTCATGATATATTTCTCAAGGAATTTAATGACATCATATGATGTACTTTTCTTTAGAGCTTTAGCCACTAGCTACTTAATAAAAAAATTGTTAGATATCAAAATAAACCTTTAGCCTACTTGAGATGAAGTAATTTCTCTATTGAAACCTAATCCCCACCTTTGAAAAGGTTTACCAATTTTTACTATTTTTAAATAGGCATTAGCTTTTCTTGGCTTTGGCCTATGTATTTGACACTTGTAATAGATTAAAATTTTATCTCTTACATCCTTGTACATAGTGAACCAATAAAAATCATATCTTAATATATGTTGTATTGTGGTTTTAGGGGATTCATAATTTAGGCCCTCATATTTATGGAATTGTTCCAATATGTCTTTCATTTTTTGATTTTTTATACATTCCACTAAAATACCTCTAAAATATTTCCTATATAGAGTTTCCTAAGTATAGATGTACTTCTTGGGTTTGGTTATAAAAATCTATTTCCTTGCTTTTAGATAACTTTTGGGGAATTTCTCGGCTAATGAGAAACTTTACTATGTTATTTTACCAATTTGTGACTTGAGAAGGGGCTAGCACTTATGTAGATTCTTTTTTCATCATTCTGGCTAATCCTATATTCTTTATTGTTTTGCAAGTTTTCAAAGTGAATCTAAATTGTTGAAGTTTGATTATCCAATTAGCTCAATTTTTTCCAATTTCATTTTGTAACAAGAATTTCCTTATAGCTAGCTCTATAGTCATGATATGAATCAAAGAAATTTGTAAATAATAGTTAAAATGTCCTAAGGCTTTAAGTAAGGAAAATGTCTATTTTCCTAATTCAGAGTAATTTCTTTCAGCTTCTTTTAATTGATAACTGAAAAATTCAATTATTTTTTCTTATATTTCATCTTTTTGTGTCCATACTACAGTCAATGAATCTTTTGAAGAAAAAGCATATAACGATAAATCTTCTCTTAATTTTGGTTTCACTAGATATGGGGCTTCCAAGATGTCTCCCTTAATTTGATCTAAAGTTTCAAATGATTCTCTAGTCTTTCTTACATTAACATCCTTTTTCAACATTAGTGAAAGATGTTTGTTATTTCTATAAATCTAAGAATAGATTTCTTGTCAAAGTTTAGTTTTCCAAAGAAAAATCTTAATGCCTTTTTATTCATAAGATGTTCTATACATAAAATGGCTTTAATTCTAGCTTGATCAATAGATATCTCCTTCTAACAAATTATATGTCCAAGTAAGCTACCTAATTTTACTCCAAAAATATACTTTTTGGGATTTAAAGAAATATAAAAGTCCTTACATATATTAAATATTTTTTGCAAGTGAAATATATGATCAAACTTGTGCTTCAAATACATTGTAATATCATCTAAATAAATGGCTATAATTTTCCCAATGAGTCCTTTGAAAGCTATATCCATAGCTCACTAAAAGGCAGCCCTTGTATTTGATAGCCCAAAGGGCATCCCTTGTATGAAAATTTTCCTCATTTTATGATGAATGTTGTTTTAAATTTTTCATCCTTGTTTACTATTATTTGGTTATAACCTAAAAATCCAACTAGGAATAAGCATAATTGATAACCTATTACCTTTATTAGCATTTCATCAATTTTTAAGAATGGATACCTATCTTTAATTGAAGATTCATTTAAGTTCTTGAAATTAACACATAACCTTATATCTCCATTCTTTTTTTGATTAGTACTAAATTAGCTAACCAAGCTAAGTACCTAATTGGATATATTATGCCAGCACCTGATAAATTCTTGATTTTAGCTTCCATTGCTAGTTTAAAAATTGGATTAAACTTCCTTAGCTTTTGTTTAACTATCTTACAATTCTTTTGCAAAGGAATTTTATGAGTCATAATGTTAGGATCAAAAGTTCATAAATGATCATATGACCAAGCAAAACTATTTAGATTCTTCTTAAGGACTTGTGTCATTTGTCTTTTTATGTTTGGTTGAAGTTTTATCCTAATATTAAGGCACTTTGGAATGTCTTAACATCCTAAATTTATCATCTCATGGGCTTGATCTTCAGGATTTTGAACATCTAATACTTTAAATATTTTTTGTTTAAACTCTTCCTTCAATTGTAATACCTTTTGAGGTATTCCTATTTCTTTTGGTTCTACATTAATCTTATTATAAATGTGAATTTTAGATCCTCCCATATTTCTAAGGAATCGAATTATTTGATGCTCATCTTCAAATACTTGAAAACATTCCTAATTATCAAGTATCATTGGTTCTAATTCTAATTTGGTCAACACTTTGTAGTGTTTAGCTATCCTTAACAAGTCTTTCATTAAATTTGCCACCACAAGTTCATCACCCTTCTAATTCTTTTCTCTTGGGATGTTTTCAATCTTATATTTCATAAAAATTTTAAGGAATCTAATTGCCATTTATTTATATTTCTTGAGGAAGCTCTTAGCATTGCACTTCTCTTTAACTTCATCACGTATGAGTTTTGAGTCTTCTTTAATCTCTAATTTTAGAATTCCTTTTTTAGTAGCCATTTTCAACCCCCTATGTAATGAACCACTTCTCCTTGAGTTTTTTCATTAACAATTGTAATAGTCTTTTTGTTTATTTGTGTGCATGTTTTGTTGACAAGTTGTGTGTGTGCTTTGCTTACACTATAGTGGAAATGGCTAATTGGAATAGTAATAAATTTTTTGACTAGATTTTTATATGTATTATGATTGAATGTTTAAATACTTTATGCATAAGAAATATGATTTAAAATACATGCTTGGAATGTTTTAAAATAATAATAATAAATAATATATGGGAAAACAAAATATTTTCTGTTCTATTTCAATAGAGATGTTGAGAAATAAAAGAAAAATAGAGAACAATATCCTAAGGTGTGCCTTAGGAGCTAAACCAAGTATGTTGAGATGCAAAAGAATGCTCATATTGAGGAACTTGACCTATGAATCAAGTTGGAGGAACCTGACCCCTGAATTAGGGATATTGTGTGCAAATATTGTAGCTTTATATTTTATTTTATCTAAATGTGATGCATTTCTTGTTTTCGTTTAAAATAGTAGAGTATAAGTACCCTATCCATGGCTGTAGAAAGGTCACATGATGACCTTTCAAGGCTCGTAAGACGATGGGAAAATTCACATTACTAATGACCTGAAAAAGAAAGTGCCTTATTTGATTATGTACCTTGAACTACCCTTATCATGAATCTATTTGAATTTTTATTTTTTTTTTTGCATCTTGTGAGAATTCTAAATGATAATGAGAGATATTATGCTGGAATGTTTTGTAATTATCCAGAGGAATTGAACTTGAGACCTAGAAAAATATGAATTTTGAAATATCAAAAATTGGTGATTTAGGAATTGAACTTGAAACTTGTGAATATACATATTTTATTGATTTTTTATAGTGATCATGAAGATAATTGAACTCATGATCCATTATTGAAGAAAGAGAGAGAGAGAGAGAGAACTTTAAAAAGAAAGAAAAGAATACAAATAGTTCCCAAGAAGTCAGTTACAAGAAACCATTCATTATCCCTTATTCCACATACAAATAGGAAGAGGAGGAGAGGAAGAAAAGGACACACAAGGCAAAATTAGCTATGAACACACACAAAAAAAAAAAGAGGGATATAGCAACTAGGAGTGTGACTAAGAAGGGAGAGAAGACTATGGCTGCTACAAGAGATAGCAAGGAGAAAGAAATCAAGGAAGGCATAGCAATCCAATATTTTGATAATTCCTCCTAGTAAGCAAGATATCTAAGCAAGGAGGTAAAATGATCCATCTTTGTTATGTTTGATGATGGCTAGCAAGGGTTGATTTTCTCAAACTTTTCTCTTCTTACTTGTCTAACCACCTTCATAATGCTTGTATAAAAATATCAAGATTGTTGTTGTAAGCTTAGATTTTTTTTAAATCCTTTATTACCTTTTTTCTGGATCTCTCCAACCATCCTCTACACTCTCACACCTAAATGACTTGGATGAGAGTTGTTTCTGTAACAATTCAGAAACACACATAATGATTTGGGGCATTTTTGACAAAGGATTACCAATAGGGGATATGGATCCCTAATATGAGGATTGGTACCACTGGCAGAAAGTGAGATTATCCTTGGGCCCATCAATGATTTTGAATGTTTTAAAATTGTTGAATTCTTGGATTTTGGTTGGAATTTGGTTGATGAACCCTCCCCCTTTGAATGCAAAAATCTTGGATCTAAATCTTGAATTATACTTTTTTTTTCCTATAACTTCTCAAGTTTAATTTTAATATCTTTCTATAAGTTGATGAAGTGGGGGAAAACCTAGGATGTTAACTTATGATTGTGATCTATCTATTCTCTGCTATTGAACATATGAATTTCCTAATTAAATGATTACTAGTAAAATGGTTACAAGAGTTAAATTCAGATCTTATTTTTGTGTGTGGCTAGAAATTATAAAATATTATTATGTGATTGAACAAATATGAGATTATAATTTATCTACTTTTGTGGTCATTTCTTTGGTTTTCAAATGTGCAAGTGATCCTAATTAAACATTTCCTTTTAGGTTGAATAATAAAAAGTTTGATTTTTTTTAATTTGATGAATCTTGCACAGATATTTTATTATGGCTATTTATTCTTAAAATTATCTCTTAATTCTTAAATTAATATCAATTTACTTGTTTTAGAGCTAGATCTAGGCACTGTTGACTTCATTTTAATTTTATAGGATAACTTTCGTGTGATGGTTTTAGAAAGAAAGCCACTTGAGCATTTTCTTCTTTCAACTAGCTTTCTTTCTAGGGGGGCTTTGGGTGTTAGCTCTTTCTCCCTATGAATGGATGTTACACCCTGTATAGAGCATCATATTTGACTCTATTATTAGTACAAGAAAATACTAATCATATAGCTTTTAATTCCACTTTATTTCCTAGGCTAATCAAAATGATACCAATTCCTGATCCTCTAAAATGACAAGCTTTGTCAAAATATAATTGCTAGAATTTTTTTCATTGATTATTAGAATGCATAATTTATATTTTTCAAATTGAGCTGACTTCTAATTCAACTTTCCTTGATTCAATTCTCTTGTTTTTTCCATCTGAAGTCACATTCTTAATCATTAATGGTTCACTGTATATATATAAATCTAATTTAGTTCTCCCTTCCATGGCAACCACATATGTGAATAATATTTAGCTATGTATCTAGAAAAATTTCAACTAAAAATTCTTCTTAATAATAAGATATAAAAATTAGGGATATCAACTACTTAAATGGTAACTCTACTTTTAATCCTCAGATCTAAAGCTAATTGAAGCAATATATTTGGTAATTGGCCTATTATCTTAACTCTAATTTTGTCAACTTGGATAATTTTCTTATCTAATTACTCTGGTATTAATCCCAATTAAGTGCATATGGACAAAGGCATTAATGTTGAAGTGGCTCCTAAATTAACTAAATAGTTGTGTAGATATCTACCTTTTAGCTTAAGACTTAATAAGAAAAGAGGATCATCTTTGTCAACCACAATATGCGTTTTGCTAACAAATTTATCATTGTTATAAATATAATTTGTAGCAACATCACCTACTTTCTTCTTATTCTTAATTTCTTATAAAATTATTTTAGTGTACTCTTCTATTTAAATTAATTAATATAGGCTAATATTGAATTTAGTCATTTTCATATCTTCAATTATGTCATACTTCCCTTCATCATAAAATCCTAACTTCCTAAACATTCTAGGGGGAGGATCCTAATGATTTTTTTCATTTAATTGATATTTTTCCTTTGATTTCTATTTTTCTTCAAAAAATCTACATTTTCTAGCAAGCTTAGGTATTGTATTTGGAGGTCTAGATATAGTCATTCTTTCTCTTTCACTCTTGAGTTCATATCTAGGCTCCTCATTAGTATTGAAATCATCATTAGATAAGTATCTTGATTTTGAACCTTTAGATGTCTCATCACTAGATAACCTTTCTATGCAACAAACTCTTGGATGTGTGATTTCCTTAAACTCTTCTTTAAATTCTATCAAATTAGAATCATCAAAGGCTTCCTTTGCTTCAGTATCTTCAAACTCAGCCTAAATATTTGACCTTTTAGCTTATCTAAATTTTCTATTTTCATTAATTATTTCTTTTAACATAGCCTTTTCTAATTTGAAAATTTTATTTGACATGTCTTTCAAGAGTTTTTCCTTATCAAATTCCTCATTTTAAAATTCAATGGAACCATTGCTTAATGGTAAAAATTTATGTTGACTTAAATTTTGGATAGGAAACATTCCTTTTTGAAGCTCTTTTATAGAAGGATGAGTATTATTAGGGAGTAAATTCAACTTTCTTTCCAATTCTCTAGCTTCACTATAAAGGTTTGCTAAAGTATTAACATTTGGAGTTCTTCATAGTGAAATTCATATTATGGGATCTATAGCATTTAAATAAGTCTCTCAAAACTTCATTTCTTAGTCAAAATTGAGTTTGAAATAGGCCACATACTCCTTGGAATTTTATGTTAAATTCTCTCACTATTTCCTTATTTTCATATTTCATTTGCATTGGATCACTATATAGCTAATTTTTCTCAATTCAATTACCAAACTAAGCTAAAAATAAGGCTCTTATATCATCCCAACTAGTGATACTATTATTTGACAAGTTTGAATACAAAATTTAAGCCATGTCTCTAAGGTTACCTATAAATAGTCTGCATGCATAATCTTGATATTAAATATCTACATGAAAAGGGCTAGATCAAATAGGTATAAATATTCCTCTACTAAATAATCTTTACCAAGGATGTACAATTCTAGTAGATACTTATAAGTTTTTTAAGCAATATCATGATAAGTATTGAACATCAAGGGTGTGGGTAGCTAAAATGAGTTAACCAGGAATGGAATGGCCATTATTTGTAAACTATGAGTTTCACTAGATGACACTATTTTTTAACTTATCTTTTTTAAAAAAGATAAGCCCTTAATTAAAGGTGATGTCCTATTATGTTTCATCTTAATTCTACTACTTAAATTTCTAATTATGATTTTAGTTACTCTTGATGTAGCTCTAGTCTTAAGTTCAAATGTATTTGTTGGACTTATGAAATCTTCTTATTTTCTGAGGAACCACTTATAAGATAAATTTCTAACTTATTTTGGTAATTTACTTATAATATACTTCTACCTAATACTATTAATTAAGGTTTAATATGTTTCAACAATAAGAAGCCCTCCTTCTAGCACCAATTAAGTTGTTGTAGTAGAATCAAGAACAATTGTGCCATAAAGAATAGCCTTTGTATAACTTGTTTTAGATGCTTGTTGGTATTTGGTGCCATTATGTCACATATACTTCCAAACAAATCCTATTTATTTTTAAGGAATTCCATGTGACTAATTATGACTAATAGTGAAAGTTTATTGATGCAATATAGTAAACTATTTTCAAAGAGTTATTGTCTAACGTATAACTAGGGACTATTTCTTCTAGTTATCTCTTAATGCAAATAAAGAAAATGAATAGATCTCTTATAGGTCTAGTCTTAAACCTTGCATAACACACAAATAGCTAATGGAAAACTTGATATAAAACATACATGTTAAATTCTGAGCTATCAACTAGCTAACTTCCTTATGCTTAACCACAAAAGCTTTGCTAAATAGAGCAGGAAACTAAGAAAGTATAATTATTCATAAAGATCAGAATTATATAAAGATGACAATATTCCTATGGTAAAATAATTAATAATTAATACTTATATAAGCTATCTCATTCAATCAAAATCACAAGAAAAAGCTAAACCTTATCTCATAGAGAAAATAACTTGTTCCAAAACTAGCAACCCATTCATATGTAGCTATACAATATTTAAGCTAGATAAAATAGGAAAAACTATTCAACATGAAATTATAGTTATGAGATGAAAGCTAAAAGAGATAGATAAAACCTTTATAAGAAATAATCTTTATAAGTTTTTCCTCCCAAAATTTCCAACCTTCCACACCATCTGCACATAGTTTAATTTTCCTCTTGAATTTTCCTCTCCATCTAAACAAACATAGTTTATTTTTCTCTCATGCTTAAAACATTTTATCCATTCTTTACTATATTTCAGCTCAGTGATGACTTCCTTAAAGCTTAGTAAGATGAGAGTAATTTGTATCTTTTCCTTTTCTTTCTTGTTTAAGCTCCAAACTCAACAATGTTAAGTTTTCTTCAAGTTGTAGATTTACATGTTTCTTATTCTTGAGTAGTGATTCTTTGATGATTATTATTGCTTTGAGCTACTTATTTTCTTCTTGTAATCCTTTAGCTTCCTCTTATAATCTTGATACCACCTCTTCATTTTGTAGGAGAAATTCTTTAAGCTTGGCTATCTAGTTATAAGCTATTTGTTCCATGTCTTTGATTAATGTGGCTATAGTTTTTGACATGTCTTGGTGGCACATTGTGAGCTTCTGTTTCCCAATCTATGAATCATCTTCCTTGTACATGAAGATTATACTAGTTTTTTCTTCGGTTTAGTTGGGAGCTTTTGACTTAGTATGATTTAGCCATTCTTTTCTCTAACCTTAAAAAATTGTGTCGTTCCTTTCATCAAATATCGAGATGGAGAAGTGAGGGTTGCATATGAGCTTTCCCTTTCTTTCCGATGCTACTATTGAAGCTCTAGTAACTACTATTGTTATTGTTTCTTTATCCTCTAATACTCTTCCTATTGTTGTTATTATTGTTGAATCTCCATTAGCTTTTTTTGTTCCAATAGTTTCTACTCTTTATTTACCCTTTCTTGGTCAATTCTAGCTTTCTTTATAGCTCTTAACCTAGCATATTATACCCCATCAAGGGAAAAAATTTCATTAGGCATAACATTCTCTAGCTCTAATAGGTTCCACAAAAAGTACCTCTCTTTGATTTTACTGAGGTGCTCTTTTGAGAAATCTTTAGCAAAATGGTGTTGTTTATCCTCCATCCATTTACATCCCTCAATTACCAAGGCATTACAAGTGAAAACTAGTAACTTATTTCATAGGTTCCTTTTCACTGGCATTGGAGCTTCTTCTTTGGCCTAGTTAACTCTTTGTCAAAAGCTTTGAGGTAGACTATATCATTATCATCAGACTAATGAACCTTTTTAATCTCTACAATGAAGTAAACCCACTTTTGAGCTAGATGGAAACTATGTTATTCTCTATATCTTCTAGCCATGGCTCTCAAATGACTTGAATTGATGAACTCCTTAAAGTCAAATTTGAGAGGAAAAACTTCTTTGTGCTTCTAGTCATGCCTTAAAGGAATCTTCCACATTTGTTGCCTGACCTCCAATGCAACCAAATATGGAGCTACAAACTTGAATAGCTTAAAAACTCTTCCTTAAAATTGTACTATGAGGATCTATGTATAACAAGCATGAAGAAAAATAACTCCATGAAACTTTTACCTTATTTCATTAACAACTTGCTGATCAATCGTTAAGGGAAAAATACCCAAAATCAACTTAATTAAATGAGGGTATATACAATTCATAAGAAAATCTAAGTCTTGCACATCAGAAAACCTCCTTTGGTAGACAACTAGAAAAAAGTTGTAGTAGGGGTTCTCTAGGTAAGCTCTTCTTTGTGACATGTAGCCCACAAAAAATTGGAGCCATTCTTGTAGACTCAAGTACCTCACTTAGCAAATAGTCTAACAAAAATGACCTAAGGTTTAGCTATATCCCTTACTCATGGTTCTCATACAAGCTCTACTATAGTGTGTCATTCATATATTGTACAAGGAAGAAAAGCCTTTTATTTTCTAATGCTACCTAAACCCATATAGGATAATTAGAAATAAGATTAATTTTGCAATTGAAAAAAAATTAAGTAGAAATGAAGATCCTATGGGAAAACCTAAGCTCTGAAGCTTTGGGAATGATATTCCTACACCCCCAAGATTTTGCTAAGTTAGCTCAAGGTAGCTTGATGCTCCTTCTTGAATTGGGGTGATTCTAGAATTTTCTACTCAACAACTTCTTATTATATTAGTGAAACTCAATTTCTATAAACTCTAGCTCTATCATCTTACAGAGCTCATAAGCCTTTTGAATTTTGATGTCAATAATGTGGTTGATGCTTCCTTTGAACTATAGCTTATCTTTTTCATAAATTGTTTCATTTATTAAATGATTTAGGGCATTCTTAATTAGGTTTCCATTAGGCATGAAATCAAGCTTATGAAGTCCTATTTTCTCATAAATTTCTTATCATTCTTCCATTGATTCTATAGCCACAAGCCTAATTTCTCCACCAAATCATGCTCTTCATTAAAAGTGGACAAGTCTACGTATTCTATGTTTAGCTCTAGTCTTATGGCATCAATCCATTGGTGGAGCTAATAGATGTTTACTTTGAACTATTGTAGGCACTTTGAGAAAATAATGATATTAACATCCTAAAAATTTTGGGATGCTTCTTCCTTTTCCTTATATGAGATCTTAGCTATTCTTTCCTATGAATTTATAAAGCTTTTTTGTGCTCTTCAATGGTAACTCTATTTCTTTTCTTAGCTCTATCTCAACTCTTTACTCTAGTTTAACTCTAAGGTGTATTTGCTAATGGCTTCATGTTCAAAATCTGTCCAAATCTTTCTTATTAATATCAAAAGCTTTGTACTTTAATCCACTCATTTTGGATAGACTATTTGATTCAGCTCTCAACACTTTTCACAAGCATTAATTCTATCAAGATAGTTCATTAAAGGCTTAAGGATTTAAATTCTCAATCTATTGTAAGCTTGTAGAGCCTTTATAAACTTTTTTGTAGAGCTAAATTTAAGCTTTAGAAATTTTTTCTACAAAGGAGACTGAGGTGGTAAAGCAAATTTGAGCTTCTTTATAGAAATTATTCCATGCCATGCCATTTCTTTTACTAAGCTAGATTAAAAATAAAATGAGCACATGTGCAATTCTTGGTGGATCCATGATGAGGTCTGATGTGGCTTGTAGAATCATTTCAAGGCTTGTTCGTACAAATAGTTTTTATCTTCTATAATTATGCTTTGCAAAGGATTTTGATGTCACTTACCCTATGAAGGATTGATGTGGTAGATTAAGTTATGAAGCCAATTCATCGAAGCACTTCTTTATTCTATAAGCTTTTTTTTATCTTGGGCTTACATTGATTTTATGATTCTTTAAAAGCTTCTTCAGTACATGTATGGCTTATAGAATTATCCTAGAGATTTATTTATATTTTGGATATGCTAATATGGCTCATAGAATGATTATAGATCTTCTTCATATAATCAATTTTTGATTTTATGAGTTTATACTATGTAGAGATGATATGATATAGCCATTTTTTGCTTGCTTGTATATTTGTATTTTGAATCTATGATAAACCTTCCATATAATCTAATGACATGGCTATGTAGACGCATTCTCTAGATCTATTCATAGGGTTAATTTTTTTCTTCCCAAAACCAGCTCTACAAGCTAACATGGCAAAGAGGATTGAACATCTTTCAAAATCTTCTAATGCATCCTTAGCAATTAATAGGGATATTCTATATAGTAGAATTTTAACCTTGTGAACAAGGTCCTTTTCTCTAGCACTTACATGGTAGAACTAAAAATTAGCTTGTTTCTAAAGCAAGATTTTAGTTCTGCAAACTATGCTCATTCTCTAAAGTTAACATGGAAGAACTAAAAATAAGCTTTTTCCTATAGAACCATTTCATAGAACTACCTCTTCACTCCATAAGTTATATACCATAAGACAAAGCCAACATGGTAGAGCCATTTTATAAAGCTACTTTTCAATTCTATGAGCCTATTTTATATGACTGCTGACATGGTTTAACAATGATATGGTTCATAGAACCATTTTGTATAACCTCTTTTCACCTCTATAGATAGGCACGAACAACTTGCATGGCAGGGCTAAAAAGTGGTATTTTTAATAGAATCATTTTGGAACTTTATGAAAATTTTTATCTAAAAGGATTCAACTTGGTATGAGTGGAGGTGGAATTATTTGTATAGCTAAAGTTTGATCTTTTAGATAAGCTTGTTTCAATATGCTTTGCTAATGTTGCTATAGAACCACTTTGTAGAGCTACTTCTTCACCTCAAAAACATGTTCTACATAAGAATAACTTGACATGATAGAACAAGAAAATAAGATCTTTTGTGAAGTAGAATTCTAGCTCTACCAATAATGGTCAAAACCTCTAAGCTAATGTGGTAGAGCTATTTTTGAGCTAGCTTGAAGAATCCAAGTTCAGCTTTACTAACCATGTTGTCAAACTTATGTCGTAGAATCGAATAAGAAATTCTTTATAGGGGTACTTATCAAATTTATGAACCTCTTAAAGTTGATTTAGCTAAGACATTTTTCATGATCTTTGCAAAACCAAAATTTCTCCTTAACAAACTAATGTGACAAACATACTTTAATAAATCCTTTTTCAAAGTCAAATCAAACCCCTTCTTGAACCAAGGATTTCTCTTAGTGCTCAACTACTTGTTCTAATACCTATGATGAAAAAACTAATTCATAGGCTCTATGAATGCATTTTTGTCAATCTTAACTTAGCTAACAGATTAAAAAAGTGCATGTTTATGCTAAATTAACTTGTGTACACTCTATCTTTAATGGCTAGCTTAGTTATCTTATGCGGTGTTGATTTTAAACTTGAAACCCTAGTTCTTTAAATTATTTGGAAAGTTTATAAGTTTATCTAATCAATAGAGCAAAATGAATTTAAAAATTTCAAACACAAAACCCTTAATTTGCATAGTATTTATGCTAAAACATTCTCTAAAATTTTTTAGGACTTATCAGGCCATAAATATAGTGCATCAAATCTTAACTTAATATTACTACATGATTAAGTTTTTAAGAACTAAAATGTAAGCCCTACTCCATTAATGGCTAAAATGTTACCACAAATTACTAGGTCTTAAAATTTCCATACTTTAAAGGAAAAATCAAGTAAAAATGGATCTAATCCTTCTAGAAACACTTCCCTTTAGAACTTTTCTTTAGCTTAGGGCTTAATTTTACATTATTAGCAACATAGCTTTGAGTCATTATCTACTGTGCATCTCTAGAATTCTTATCAAAGATTAATGATAATATTTCTTGTTTGGTGCCACACCTTTCATCCAACTTAATCATATTTCAAGGATATATCGATCTTTTTACTCCATTGCATAGTTACATAGCTTAATAATTTAAATCATCATTGTTGCATGAAAGTGGCAAATATTGTAAAAACATGCTCACATAAATAACATAATAATATCTTCAATAGTAGAGTTGATGGAAAATTATAGCCCATGATTAGAAAAGGAATGTGCTATGATGGCTTTATTATTAAAAAGAAAATCTAAAATGGATGAAGCTTGAGATAAACCCTTACAGGATATAGCAGTAATGAAAAGAAGGTTTGATCACTAAGAAGGATGAAAGGCTTTCAAGGAAGAAGATTTAGTATAGTTTTGGAAAGTTAATAAGAGAGATAAAGCTAACAAATTCTTAGCTAGATGGATTGGGCCATTAGTAATCAAGAAACAAGTGGCTAGAAATACTTTCAAGCTTACTTCATTAGATGGCTAAGAGCTAAGCTATCTATTTAATGCTCTTTATCTAAAGAATTATTTTGGGCAACTACCCATTTAGAGCAACTCAATAATGGTTGAAAAAATTTATAAATATGTAATTAGTGTTTCATAACTAACTTTCTTAGGACTACTTAGGAGGTTGAAGTTAAGCTATAAAATTCATAAGCTTATCTTTTCACCAACAATCATGGTTAGAAGAAGATTATTCACAAATCTAAAGAAAATCAAAATGAAAGCAATACCTTTCATTCCATATTTATCTCAATTTTTTCCCAAGCATGTACAAAGGATATTGTTGGCACATTTGGCCATTTCATGGAACAATAAAAGTAGATACTGGCAAAAGGAAATATTTAAAACAACCAATCTGTTTTGAAACCATTGGAAAAATATGAATAATGCTGGGAAAAACCACTAGAAAAGTCTCAAATTAAAAAAAATCTGAGGTTGATGTTGTTGGTGGTTATGAAAATGCACGGGTAAAATTGAAGAAGAGTGCTCATTAGAATTAAATGTAGATTTATTATGCAAATTATCCTTTTAAAAAAGTTGGCATTTCATGAAAAACAATAAAACTTGATCACCAAGCAACCCTCTCTCAGATAATATACATCTATAAGTAATCATTAAAACAAAAAACAAAATGATGTCTATAAGGCACCACATAAGCTTCAAGGCCAAGCAAGCCACTGTAAAGATTCACAGGAGCTCTTCCCGGCCTCCTCCCAAGATCTTCCGTGCTCAGGTTTTCAGCTACATAGAGCTAGAGACTGAGGTGGGAAGAGGCAACTATTCTTGTGTTTTCACGGCTGTTGAAAATCCTCGTATATTCTTCGATGGCATGATCAACAATGGGGGTGGCTGCAATGACGGATGATAGCAGTGGTGTGTGTGATGGACAATGGTGGTGGTGGAAACGGAGTGCACAGCGACCCTCAAGCAGGGGATGCATAGCCAGCAGGGCCAAGGCAACCCTTGCATGACCTATGTGGCATGTAAACTCGCAAAACGTCTGAACACACAAAAGGCCAATAGAAGAAGAAGGGGAGAGTAAAGAAAACTAGCTGTGTGTGGGATTATGTTTTTAGCTACTACCACACACCTAATGCAATTTGCAGTATAAGAAGGTGGTACGTTTAAAGGTCTACAATGCCAGATTATTCCCGTTGGACATTAACATTTTGGAGAAAACTCCTAATCTCTCACGCCACCACCACCACTTGCATAACATAACAGTTCTTCAATCGTTTTATTTTTTTTGGGCAGCAGCACGCAGGAATCTAAGACAAAATTCATTAATAGTGCTGCAAACAAGGCGATGCTAAACCAGTTATTCAGCAAGCATTTGAGCAGGGATTTCATCTCTCATCTTATGTTTATTTGACCAGATCTGCTAAATCTCTTTTGGCAAATGAAAGAATATTGTATATTCTATTTAAATTTTTTCACCAAGGTCAATTCATCAAAGGTAGTTTCAATGACTGGATGGAAACATGTGTTGCAAGAGATGATAGATGCTTTCAAAAACCATACAGGCAGCGCGGCGCAAAGGTTACAACGACCGTAGTTTTTTATGGAACACACAGCAACCTTACCAAAAATAGCAGTAGTGCCCAACGCCAACGCATTTGCCATCGCCATTGCCAATCCATCAAGTGCGGTCACAGAGACACGAAGACATAGCAAGACAGGTGCACAACTAAATAAGCGGAACCAGGAGATTATTTAGCTGATGCCGATGAATTAGGGTTACAATTTATTCGGAAGAAACCATCATCACTGAAGACAAGTGCAAAACCTGAACGCATGGAATTAAAGTCATAAAATAAAATTACAATTTCATATGGTCTGGTGGCTAAAAATAATTTCAGCAAATTTTTCTTACATGCAACAATTGTATGGAGCACTTATTAAAGACCTAGCATTAATTTAATTATCTCAAATGAATTACTAAGGCTTTATACATAGTGGGTAATTAAAATCCTAAATAAAATATGACAATTGTATGAAGATCTTAAGAGATCTTGGATTTATTTTTTATATAAGTTTTTTCTTATAAAAGAAATATTTGTAATATT
>MNCI01033354.1:163590-250131 GCA_015680685.1 Gnetum montanum
AATTGAACAAAATAGGAACTCTCAACAACTCACAGTACTTTGCAAAGTTGGCTGAATCTCTTTAAGATAAGTCATTTATAGTTTTACAAACAACCCAATCATTTCATTTTTCACAACAACATACCACAACAGCACACACACATACTCACATTAACTACTAAGTCTATTTGGAGGTATCTGGGCCTTGGTGTTGCTAGAGACCTGCAAGCACCTAAATCCTATTCGAGGACACTCGTTGGTGGTTGCGTCCCAAATGGCCGCCAACAAATATATTATAGTGTTATTACTTATGGAGCATCTTATAATTTCCCATTTATGACTTGCCTTTTAGACAAATTCTCTATGCTAATGAATGGTAAATCAATCCATGTCTAAGAATTGGCTGATTTTCCATAGTACTCAGATCTTTCACTAAGAAAGAATGTTAACGTGGACAATCAAATTTAGAATTTTAATTATGAGGACATTTTATTCAATCAACATGAAAACAGCATTAAAGGTAGGCTCAAGAATTTTAAAAATGGTAGGAATAGGAAGAAGAATCTAAGGAAGATGAAAGTTCAGAGGATTCTAAGAAAAATGGATTCAGAATGGTGAACAACAGACCACAGTACCTGCTCAAGTGACAACTACGGTTGAATATAATCAATCTTTAGGGAAAAAAGTTCTAAGAAAAATCAATTTCACTATACAATGTCAACTAGTCTCATCAAGTTAGCTTTTAATTAACCTATTTGAAGCATTATAGGACCAAGGTTTTTTCATTCTTGTTTAGCCTTAAGCTACATGAATTCCTCCCCACAAAAATATTAAAGATTTTACTCAATTTTCTTATGTTTATATATAAATGTGATAAGAAGAATATTATGTTTATTTGGGAAAATTTTTGTTGTAACAATTGCCACTTTCACAAAGGACTTGGATTATTAGGTTTAATTCTTTACATAATATTCCACGACTTTCAAAGATTGATATACTCACATGATGAGATTGAAATAAGATTTTTCGTACTATATTTGTGTGCAAAAAATGAGTCCTAACCAAAGGTAAATTTAAAAGGAATTTTTTACAAAGATGCTATAAAGATTAAAGTCTTTGTGATCAAATTTTTTTGAGATAAAAGGTTTTAAAGTTGAATAAACAAGCTCAAAATATTCTACTCTATTAATCATATAAGCTCATGAAGTTTTAGTTAGTTTAAGAAGCTAGGGTTTTGATTTATATCTAACATGGTATGGAATAGTTGAATTAACTACAAAGAGAAAAATTTTATAAGCTTAACCTAGATCAAGGGGACATTTTCTTAGTTTTTTATTAGAATTGAGACTTTAAAAATGGATTCATAAAGCCTAAAGATTAGTTTTATCTCAAAGGTTAACATTAGGACAAACAGTTAAGCACAAAAAATGATGATGCTTACCATTTCGGAAAAAGGGCTTAATCTAGAGTTGATTTAATTTTCCCACATCATTTTAAGTATGTAAAGTGGATTCATAGAATCAAAAAACTACTGTATGAAGGATTTATAAAATTTTTCCACAAACCATAATGAACTTGATTAATGATAGAGAAAAAAATGATTCATTAAGTAAGAGTTCCACATTAGCTCATAGAGGAGGTTCCTAGAACCAAAAATTAACTCTAGAAAATGGTTCTACTCAAGTCAGCTTCATAGGATTAAAGCATAAGGAAAGATTAAAATTATCTTTTTGTATGTGAATCCCATATGACACATAAGGCCTCTTGTAAATTAGGTTAGTAGAACCAAGAACTAGTTTTAAGAAAAGCACAATGAATGGTTCCGCCAAGTTAACTCTATTCATATGAAAAGATTTGCAGGGTTAAAAAATAGTTCTACAAAAGAGCTTTATAAACAAGATCTTAAGTTATTTCTTACTTTGATAGGTCAATTATCAAAGTAAAAACTCATAGGAGTTTGATCATGTGATTGATAGAACCAAAATTTGGTTCTATAATCAAGTACAAAATAGGTTTAACCACATCAAATTCAATGTAAAATGAGTATATAGAACTTGAATTTAGCTCTACAAACAAGTTTAAAATTAATTCTATAAGCCATGTCATAATTCAAAGAAGAGCTCAAAATGAGGTGTTGTTTGTAGAATCAAAAAATGGTTCTATAAGAAATGCACTTTTTGGTTCGACCACATCAAATAATTATGTGGCAAAGGCTTCATAGAACCAAAACATGGTTTTATAAAAAGGATCTATGAACAAAGACATATGCCAAAAGCTCTTAAGGGATACTATGCACTTACTTCCACTTTAAAAATCAATTATTAAAGTGATGTCATGTCATATATCATGATGTGGAAGTTTGATTACATGGCTCATAGAGCTAAAATTTGGTTCTACAAGCAAGTGTGAAAGCAACTCTATCATGTCGACTTATTCATAGAATCAATCTATAAATCTAAAACTTAGCCTCATGAAGAAGCTTAACATTAGCTCTACCACATTAGTTTCTAAAAAGTTAGTTACTTCATTAAGCTAAGTTTTCTTTCAAAAGAAAGATTTAAAGCTTTTTCCATGATCATTTTTATGAAAAGTTCATAGAACCAAAAGGTGGTTTTATGAAATAGCTTTAGAAATAAAAAGACTAAACTAACCCATACATTAAAGGCTCTACCATGTAATCTTTTAGCCCTGATTTGTATTATCAAAATCCAATTCTACAAATATAGACAAAAATGGTTCTATGACTCACATCATTCTTAGATGACATTAGCTCCTTAAAAGCACAAATTCATAGAACCAAAATTAGATTCTAAGTGAGCACAAAAATAGTTTCACCATGTCAACTCATAGAACTATTTTATGAAACAAAAAATTAGCTCTTCAAATAGACTTAAAATCAGTTCTACAAACCACATCAACTTTTGGAAATTAATAAGCTCATTGAAATAGGAAAGTAAATTTAAAAAGATAAACCTCAAGGAAACTCTACCATGTCAACTTCTATATAATGCTAGTTTCTAGAACCAAAAATTGATTCTACAAGAAAAGCCAAAATGATTCTACAAGTAATATTAAGACAATTAGAGATCATCTTAGACCCACCAAGAATTATGCACATGTACACTATACTTTTAATCTATCTTAGCAAGTTATAAAGTAGAGGTAAAAGAGTATGATGTAGCACATAGAAATAAAAATTAGTTTTACAAAGAAGCTTGAACTCATTATACCATGTTAGCTTCCTTGTAGAATAAGTTCATAGAGCACAAAAATGGTTCTATAAATAAGTTTTGAAATGGTTCTACAAAAAAAAAATGCAAAAAACTGGCTTTGAGAATACTTTGCCACATCAATATAGGTAGAACTAAAATACTAAAGAAAGATTCTTTGTATAACTAAAGAAAGATTCTACAAATTAGTCCCTTTTCACATGCAACATTAGCTTTAGAAAAAGGACATCTCTCATAGACTTAAAATTTGATTCTACAAGCAAGCACATGAATAGTTCTTCCATGTTAACTTCTTTGTAGAATGAATTTGCAAAACTAGAACTGAGCTTTATGAGTAGGTTTTAAATCAATTCTACAAGATACATCAACTTTAGAAAGTTAATAAGTTTGTCAAGATAGAAGAGCCAACTATAAAAATTAGCTTTGAAGAAGCCTTAGCACATCAGCTTTTATATTTAGTGCAAGTTCATAAGATCAAAAGTTGGTTCTATAAGGAAAAGTTAAAATGGTTCTACCAGCCATGTTAGGATAAAAAAATCTCATCTTGGGCCCACAAAATGATATAATTTTAATTTATGCACACACACATTAAATTTTAATCTTAGTAACTTATGAGTAAAAAGCTGAAAGATATAACACAACTTGTAGAACCAAAATCCTATTCTATGAGGAATCTTAAGAACCAATCTGCCACATTAGCTTTTTTATAAAACAATTTGTAGAACCAAAACTTGGCTCTACAAGCTAGTTCAAGAATGATTCTACAAGTTGAGATAAGGTTCTCTAAAAATAAAAGCTACATTGACAAGAATAGGTTGAGATGCTAAGCTTAAACTCTTAAGTTATTAATGAAGTTGGCCAATGAAATCAAAGCTAACAACATGTGTCAAAAACTAAATTATATAGCCTATCTAAAAGCAAGTTAAAGAATAAAGGATAGATTTTAAGTTACATAGCCATTGACAAATAGAGCCAAGAACTAAAATATAGCTAAGAATAGCATAGAGTTTCCATTGAAGCACAAAGGACTATGTTTAGAGTTTTTATAAAATCCATGAGAAAAACAAGCCATATTTGTGTAGATGAATAGAAAGGTATAGGAGTTGTTTAATTTAGCTAGATCTAAAAAATAATTTATCTCAATATAAGAAAGGTTATTTGAATATGATGATAATGGTAGTTATTGGGATCGTAAATGAAACTACCAAGAAGAAGCTTGTGCTAGCATGGCAACTGATTTAAGAGAAATAAAAAAATTCAATAACTAAATCAGGTTTGGGAGAAATAAGCACTAAAGAAATATTAAAGAAGCTTAATGATGTTAAACCAAATATAATGTATCAGGATATTAAGCTTCTTTTAAATCATAGGATATTATCTCAACAATTATCAATTGAGGGGCTTTAGATTCAAAGAATGAGAAGAATTTATCAAGAAAATGAACAACTTTCCAATGGTTTATAATTATAAGAGGAAAATGTGAGGTAGTTGAGGTCTTAATTTTAAAAACTATAGTAATTATTAGAGGCTTCTATATAAATCCTAGAGAAAAAGTTTAAGAGGGATTGGTTCTTTGGAAAGGGGGTTTCAAGGGAGGAGAAAAGCTTGTAAAAACACTTTTTCCTAATGACATTTTAAATCGGTTCTATCTATTTCTTGTAGTTTTATTTTTGAATTAGTGAATATCTTTTTCTTACATCTTTGGCCTAGTCATTACATAGATATGTTTGGATCAAATGTCAATTTTAACATAGGTTATTTTCTCTATGAGATGAGGTTTAACTTGTTCTTGTTATTCTAGTTAAATAAGATAGCTTTTATATGTGTTCACTCTAAATTGATCTAACATAGTACTAATGTCATCTTTATTAAATTTTGAGCATTATAAATAATTTTATTTCCTTAGTTTCTTACTCTATTTAGAAAAAATTTTGTGATCTAGCTTTGGGAAGTTAGCTAACAAATAGCTTAAAGTTAAAGATTAATAGCTTTGATAAAGCTGCTCATCCATTATATTAGTTATCAAAGGCTTAAGTCTAGATTTGTAGGGAAGCTATTTAATTTTTTTAATTATGCTAAAAAATAACTACAGGGAATAGTCATTAACTACATATAAAACAACACATTTTTAGAAAGATTTTTCATTATTAAAAAATATTCAACCATATTTAGCTCAATTGTGCTAGTAAAAGCTATTTGGAGATATCTGTGCCTTGGTGGTACTAGAGACCAAGAGCCACCTAAAACAAGTAATCATAATAAGCTATTTCCTAGTGTAGGGTCATTTTCCTACACCATCACCTATTCACTAGAATAAGCAGTCATATGATTAGCAAACTAACTAGCAAACAAGGCCACAATCATCAAAGAACTTCCACTTGCCTAAATCCCAATGGAGAACTTCCCTACATTACTTAAGATTTTGGACATTATTGACTTGAACCAAGCCCAATCAATGACTAGAGGCTCTGCTAAGCATTTGGAGCAACATGGAAGGACCAACATTACTAATATCAAATGCTTACAAAACCCCAACAACATGATGAAATCTTCCAAATTCTCTAATAATCAAATTTGACTAAATAGACATCTACTAGGAAGGAAAGACATACTCTGATAGCCTAAGAGTATCCAACTAGTGAAGAAATGGGGAACTAGGTATCTTGATGAGCAAGAAGCAAGATTTAGAGTTCAAAGAACTAATGTAAAAAAACCAAAAGATGGAAGTGCAGGGAGTGGAGGAAGGAGCAATGAGCATAGGATTAGGGGGAAGGCTAGGACTATGAGGGAGGTTGAAAAAAAGGGGAAGTAGAATACATTAATCCTATTCTACCAAGCATACAAGAAGGTTATAATGATGAATGTATGGGGTCTAAGCATTAACCACCATCCTCATTTTATCAAAGAGTGTGATGGTGAATCATGCTAGAAGATTCACCATGTATAATGCATCATCAAGTGAGAATGCATATAGAAGCTTGATATAAAACCTTGGCAAAATTGAAACTTTTTTATCCAAGTTCATGTACCTAATAATTTACTAAATAAGCTTTACCCACAATAGTTGCAAGTCTTATTACTTGAAGAATCCATGGGAGTAATGGGAAGTTAACTTGTTTCCAAAATAAAGCTAAGCCACCACCACATCTTGGTGACTCATCCAAATAATGGGAAAGCCATTGTTCAAAGTTCTAAAAACTAACACCATTGAATCCTCTAAGACTTGCATATAAACTCCATCAATCATAAATTCATCAACCTATCAAGAATCCATCACATAGAAAACCCAAATGATTAGACATAGCTAAAGGACTAGAAAATATGCTCCCCATCATTTTTCTACTAAAAGGCTTAGCATTAGGAAGGTGCATAGGTCATCCTGTGAAGTTAGCAGCAAGGAGGCTATCCCAAGTAGGTAGCTAGGAGAAAACCAACTATGCATTCAAACATACACCTAATGCATTTTTTCCTCTTCGCCATATACCCCATATTAAAGAGCTCTATTTTATTCTAGTTGACTTCTAGCCCCATCAACTAACAAACTTTATCTAATGCTTACATCACTTTTTGGATTTGAAAACTAATGTTAAGAAAAAAAATCATTGTGTCATTTACATAATAAAAAGTACAGAGGTTCCAAGGAAATCAGGACATGATGTCTAGCTTCATGATCCATCTACAAAGGTTATTAGCAACTATAGCAAAGAGATATATCAATAGAGTATAACTTTGTTAAAGGCACTACACTAGACTAGGTTACTAAGAGATTTTTTCATTCAAAGAAACCTAAAAGTCAACCATGAAAATCATGTATAGTATCATACCATAAAACTCCAACTCCTATAGAGTGAAAAGTAATGCATTCCTATCCACCTTATTATTAGCTTTGAACAAATCTAGCTTAATAAAGAAAATTTCCTATATCTAGATATAGGCCTAGTGCATAGCCTCATTCATCACAATGGTACTACTACTAATGTTGCTTCTAGGGATAAATACAAAATAATCCAAATCAATAATATTGGGTAGAAAGAGCTTTAGGATATTCACCATAAGTTTGGAAAACATATTATAAAAGCTTTTACAAAGACTAATGTACCTACAGTATAGTGGGGATTGCACCTTCTTCTTTTTGAATAGCAAGATATTAAAAGTATTATTTGAGACTTTAGAAAAAGTTCCATACTTGAATCCCACATAGAGAAAATTCTTAAAGTTCCTACCAATGACATTCCAATAAGCTCTGATGTACTAGAAATTCCATTCATATGATCTAGGAAACTTGTCATTTGGAACCTTAGCCACCAAAAAGTTTTCCCTATAAATATTTGGTATGTAAAGAAGAAACCAAGTAGGGAATCATACCTTCTAAAAGCCCAAGATTTACCCTCAAATTCTAGCATATAAGTTACCAAAATAAATGATCATAACATAAAGATCTACCAAGGCATCAAGGAAGAACTTGATTCAAGATTGCTTTAGATTCCTCCAATTCTTGATCATAAACAAATAGGTGGAGTTCTAATCTCCTTCTATAATCTACCTCTCCTTGAAACCCCCTCCTCATAAGCCAATGTTCTTAGCCTTCATAAGATCTTACATTATGAAATTCCACTTTGGTAATAAAGTTTTCTATCATAGCTATGATCCAACTTATTTAAAGTAGCTTGTATTACCAAGATTCATGCTTTCCTCCACTATTAAGACTAATATTATCAAAACTTTGTAAAATTCTCTAAAAATTCATGTAACTTGGGTGAACTCACCTTCATATTTCAAATCTACTCTTAGTTCAAAAGCATTCCTTAGATAACCAAATATTATTAAATTTAAAGGTTGATTGGTGGAATGCCCTATTTTTTGATTCACATAGGATGAGCCTATGGTCCAAAAACATCATGGTAAGTCATTTCCAACTAGCTAATGAGTAGTCTAGCATGACCTAGGAATAAAGAAATGGTCAAGATATGAATCCATCCACTTGTCCTCAATCACCAAATTTTTCTAGGTAAAATAGAAAAGGAAAATCCTAAGTTCCACTAGATTCCTTATGCATTCTAAATCATCAAAGAAATAGCTCTTCATATTTTGAATTAAGAAACTAGCCTAGTCCTTTGACTACCTCATGAAGTTTCAATTACTAATAATAATCCAGTCCATCTCCACTCTAATTTCTATGATCCTTCTTTTGAACTCCTGGCACTGCTAGCCAAGAACTGGGCCATAGATATTTAAAATTCTCAATCCTTTTTCCACACTACCAATCATGTTAAGGAAAAAATTCCTACATTGAAAATTGAAATTATGTACTTAGAGGTAGATAAGTCCTTAACTAAAACCCCATGTTGGAACCTCAAACCTTGCTTAGCTGGGATAATGATCCCATGGAAAAAATTTCAATTTTATCTCCTAAAGAAGAGCAACATCTGTATCATTCATTTATAATATCATTTATAAAAATCAAAATTTCTCTTGTCTTTTTAAGCCTAGCATAATTTCAAGACATGATAATCATGATACTGGAAGCATCTAGATGATGATATCCATTAACATATCTTGTTTTGTTAGTAAATCAACCATTAGCAATTGGGATGCTTTCTCTTCATTACCAAGGATAATATTAATCAAATTATCCAATGTTTCTTGTAATACATTAATAATATTTGAAATAGTTTTCTTTTTTATCTTACTTTATGTGCATCCTAGTCCTTTCCCTTTTAAATATCCCAAGAGTAAGATAGGCTGGCCATTTCTTTTGAATTACATCTAAAAAGAGAAAGAGCTCTAGCACTATCACTTTTTTTGACCTTATTGTGTCTCTTTGTTTTCTTTTTTTGGATCAACCCAAGTTTTTTATGGCTACCCTATTGTATAACCCTAATTCTACTTTTTTTTGTAGTGATTAAATGTCATCTTTCCAAGTTGTCAATTGTGTCTTTCTCCTTCACTTCTCCCTAGCTTTGGAAAAAGGTCACATTGCCTACCTTCAACCCTAAAGTGTCCTTCAATCCTTCTATTCTTGGAGTTGTACTCTGTGAAGGATGGTCTAGTTATTTAATTCTACCATTATTGACTTACTTGTCCACAAGGACTCTTCTTGTTTCCCTATCATCTAGGCTAATTTTTAGCTCAAGTGGTAGATCATTCTACTTCCTTTCCTACATCAATTTCCTAGTCCATCTATCATTTAGAAATTGGATCAATATAAGTCTCCACTAAGCATAAATCTTATATATATTTAGAAGGTTATCATAGAAATTTAACTAAAAAAAATATTTATGATATCCTTCTAAAATAATCTATGGTAGGACCTTTTTGTTCTCCTACATGCAAAAACAAATCCATGCTGCTACATCAGGGAGCCCATAAGAGGTAAAAATATCAATCATTAATATTTCTCCAAAAATTTTGAAGATCTTCCATAAAACCTTCTCTAACTATAATTTAACTGGGCATTTAGGGAGGCACATCCACAAATCTAACCACCTTTTGATTTGGATCCTATTATTTATTTCCTTGTACATTTGTAGGAGCTAAGGAATTCACTTTTTTACCTACATGATAAGATTTCCTACCTTCCAAAACACTACCTATTCCACCACCTTCATGTTTTTTCTCTTTATAAAAATTAGTAGCATAGCATTCCCCCTTAAAGCACTAAATTATAACATAACTCCCTATCAATTAACAACCAATGCCTACAACTTTTTAAGCATCAAGATCCTATCATTAAAGGTGTATACTAGCATTCATCTCAATTACTATTCCTAATTCTACAATACTATTTTTGAGATAACAACACCAAGTTCATTTGGGCTCTTAAAACTACAAAAATACTTCATCTCCACAACCCTCCTTCTAGTTCTACTTTAACTAGGATTGTCCTAAAATTGCATCTGCAAAAGAAATCTAATCTAAGACACTCACTACCACCACACACCTTTTATGATAAGTTACCCAAACCATTCTCTAAATGCCCTACAATCCCTAATGGCCTGTCTTGTACCACTACTTATGCTCTTCTATTGATCCACCAAAACCCTTTCACACCTCTGAACCACATCCACCCCGATCTCCTCTCATCTTGTACAATGATATAAGGATCTAATAGCTAATGATATGTTCACATATATTTTTATCTAATTACTAAACATACATTATTAGAACCCATAGGAATTATCAATTAACATAACTATTAATTAATAACATTACCATTACCTTTAATATCTACTATTAATCCATGATTTGTTCTAGGTTCTCATGGTATTTTCATGAGGTTTCTAGCATTATATGTTTAAAATAACTATAAGGCTGATAGTAACTTAACTAGCTATAAAAGACTATTTTGTATGATACCTTACATATCTACATTAATCCTCATGTATGATAATGTCTAAGTAGTAGGCAGAACCCTCATGTAATGTCAATTTCTACCTATTGGGTTATGTTATGATTAGTATCAATGACATATAGTTACCCTATGTTCTAATTCCTCACTACCATCCTAGATAAGGTTTATTACTTATTACAATGCTACTAGATTGACCAACTGATGGGATGCAATATCGCATGGGCCACGATATCACGTACACGATATCGCATCCCCTACGATATCACGTACGCGATATCGCAATGCACCGCCAAGTCTATAAATAAGAGGTGGCTCTCCCTTGTTTCTCAGTTTAGGCCTAAACCGTAGCAAAACTCTGGCATTTTTTCCTCTCCAGAGATAGAATAATTTCCATGTGCCTATAGTAGGAGCTCCAAAGTAAATGGATCTTTATTCAAGAAAATATTGTACCTGAACACAAGTTTGTATATGGAAATAAAGATGAACTTCTTGGATAAACCTTGCAGTGCATGGACTAGGCTAATTTGGACTTTATTTATTGTTATTTATTTTTCATTCTTTAAATTATTTATTAGTTAATTAAATCTCTCTCAATCCTTCTCCCATAGTTAAGTGCATTCAGTACGACCGCTTCGAGCATGTGCGTTACGCTTGGTAATCCCAGTAATGAATAGCGTTTGGTAGCCAAGGTTGCATTGGTTCAGGGTGTGAAAAGTAAGTGGGAACGGATGCTGATGCTAGGTTAATTAAGGCTTAGTTAGTTAGTTAAAGTTAGTTAATTAGTCTCTTCACCCTTCACCTCACTAGCATAGGAGATAAACAGAAAAGATATAAAAATCACATACCTCAGGCTTAACCATACCACCGTAACAACTACAAGTAAGTCTGAGAAGATAACGAATGATTAACCTTAAGTGTTCGATAAGGCATGTAGGCACTTAGTCTATGAAGTTCGACCAGATCGTGCGTGTAACACTTGTATTCGTATGGTTGAGTGTAGGGGTACCTTGCCACTCATCATTGGCGTCGTTTTCGGGGACTAAGTGTTTGTGTGCTAAGTAGAACATAGGAAATTATCCACATCNGGATGAACAACTGCGATAGAGAGACTTGCAAGGTAACATAGTGTTACCTCCAGATCATTCAGTCCCAAACATGCTTCTTCGTGCTCTTGCACAAATTGGCATGATGCAGCTATATGTTGAATACATTGTAGGTGATTTAGACACAAGGTATTATCATCCCACAACAACACAACATTTAAGGGACTCAAGGTAGGAGAGCCACCATACATTGTTGAAGGGCAAAGGGGTCCCGCACGTCCTAAGTGAAATTGGAGATGGTGAACCACTTATAATGGGTTCTCCATCAAATGATGTTCCCCCTCCTAATGATGGTGGGGTATCAGAACCTATGCTCTACAATACACAACCTTGGTTCTAATCCCCGTGAACGCCAATTGTTCACTAAGGGAACAACAACACATAACAAGGATGGGCACTTGGATCGTCATCATGATCGAGGCCGTAGCCATCGAAGAAAAGGTAAGAAGCATCATCATGGTGATGNACGATAGAGAGACTTGCAAGGTAACATAGTGTTACCTCCAGATCATTTAGTCCCAAACATGCTTCTTCGTGCTCTTACACAGATTGGCATGATGCAGCTATATGTTGAATACATTGTAGGTGATTTAGACACAAGGGATTATCATCCCACAACAACACAACATTTAAGGGACTCAAGGTAGGAGAGCCACCATACATTGTTGAAGGGCAAAGGGGTCCCGCACGTCCTAAGTGAAATTGGAGATGGTGAACCACTTATAATGGGTTCTCCATCAAATGATGTTCCCCCTCCTAATGATGGTGAGGTGGTGGGGTATCATAACCTATGCTCTACAATACACAACCTTGGTTCTAATCCCCGTGAATGCCAACTGTTCACTAAGGGAACAACAACACATAACAAGGATGGGCACTTGGATCGTCATCATGATCGGGGCCGTAGCCATCGAAGAAAAGGTAAGAAGCATCATCATGGTGATGGTTCCCCTTCTTCTTCCCCTTCATCACATCATTCACCCTCTCCTTCCACATTCAGGCTTAGTCATAAAGAGCATAACAGTGAGGATAAAGGTAAATGGGATGAGAGACCTCAACAAGAGAGTCGAGAGAGAGGATGAGGACAGTCAAGAGAATCAAGGCATGAATGAAGGGAAAGTAGGGAACAATGTAGGCATCATATATTTCATGAGGGAGGTGATCATGACAAACCCCTACTAGCCACCCAAAGTATGCTAGATATTACAGAGGCAGTTAGGATACATACAAGGCATCAAAAAGATAGTCGGATCAAAAGATTAGATATGAATAATATCCCACGCTTCGAAGGGGGATACAATGCTGATCCGTAGAATCATTTACAAGCATTCCATGATGCCTGCACATTGCAAAATATTGAGAACGAGTGGCAAAAACTAAAGTTGTTTCCTAGGACACTCATAAAGGAAGCAGAGAGTTGGTACTGGTCCTTAGAACCAGAAACCATTAGGAGATGGAGTACGATGTTAGAATTGTTCAATGATAAATACCAAACGTACTCCAAAGTGTCTAACTTGTGTAAGAAGATCCAAGGATGGAAGCAGGGTAATCACGAACCCTTGGATGCTACCATGGGCCAATATTACACATTGCTACATCATTGCCTAGGCCATGGTTACACACAACAGGATCAACTCTGCCACCTCGTAGATGGGCTAAGACATGATACTAGGAGAACCCTTGGGACTTATGCCCAAGGGAGATTATCTAAGCTTAGATCTCATGAAATTCATCAATTATTGGAGCAAGTAGCCAAAGGAGAAGAAGAGCTATGGAAAAGAGAAAGCGTAGTAGAATATAACTGCGATTTTTCCCTTCGGAAGAAGGGAGTAAGATTTTGCGATGAAGAGGATGAGTCACCACTCAAAGAGTTGGTGAATAAAAAAACCTTGCCACTCCAGAAGTTAACAACAAAATTGTTGGCTAAGGTAGATGAAATATGGAGCTCCTTAGATAGTAAAATTGAAACTATCTTTAAAATCGTAGAAGAATCTAAGGAAGAACGAAGTAGTGGCCATGATAAGAAAAAGCGGAGAGATGCAGGCCATGCACGTAACAAAGGTAAGGGAAAAATGACTATCTCCGATGAGGTTATGGACTCAGACACAAACAATGGTAGTGGATGTGAGATTTACCAATATGACCATCCTAAGGGATGTTGTCCAATCATCTCACATCTATAGGAGTCTGGGGTATATGCACTTAACCCGAGACTTAACAGACAGTAAGCACCCCGAAGGTTACCTTATCCCCAAGGTAACCCAAAGTAGTTCCACCAACCGTTCGGGCAGTTCTGCCACAACCCATTAGGCAACACCAGTAATGGAAACACCCACAGTCATGGGGGATGCCACCGCCTAGACAAAAATACCCTTAATGGCAACCAGATCCGTATGGCTATTACGTGCAACAGCCAGTTTCTCCAAGTGACTCTATGGGTCATGCAACCCCACAACGGCACTACCAAGTTTTGGATTATTTTAGGACTCCTTCTCCTCCAAGAGACACTCCACATACATACCATCCTCAAAATCCATCTACCACTCACCGGTAGTTCCACGACCACCAGCTCCAACGATGCAAGGGGAACTCTCCACTCAACCGCAGCAATGTAATGCTACGAGAGCCGTAAAACTTCAACCTACTGCTAGTTCTAACAATCATAAGAAGAGAAGACCTTTTTTTAGAATCAAAAGTCCAAACAAGCTTTCACAACCATAAGTAGTTGAGTCTATGCACACTCCTCCAACATACAAGACTTTGAAGCTCCCCTCAAACCAACAACAGGGCTTAACACATACGGTTATGTTAACACATACCGTTATTGACTAGATCAAGGTAGGCCACCTTCCTAGGAAACTCTCTAATTCTGGAAGCCCCCTAATTTATCTCCAAGTCACTGGGAACGAATCTCATAAGGCTCTTCTTGACTCAGGTTCCGAAGTCAACTTAATCTCACGAGAAATTTATCAAGCTTGGAACCTACCCCAACTCAAGAAGAGAAATATTCAACTAGAGCTGGCTAACCAGTCCATCACCATTCCCTTGGGATTGGTGGAGGACATCGTTACCACTGTGTGTGGTTGTTCATACCCAGCTGATTTCCTGGTGATAAAAGTCAATAGCAACAAAGGGGACTTCCCAATTATAATGGGAAGGGCATGGCTAAGTACAATAGATGCATGCCTAGGAATTCGTGATCTTTCCTTGGAGATATCTAAGGTAAACATTTATGGAAAGATCGAGAAGAAGAAATTTTTGTGCATCACATACAGTGACTCAGAGGGTGATGACATGGAAGAATACTTAGCATCTCCTACATGCAACTGGTATGCCCTAGAAACTCAGATACGAAGATGCTTGTATGTAGCAACCACACAACAAGTGGACACCTCGTGGTTGATAGTTAATTGAAAGAGCAACCCACCAACATGCATGGAACAAACTGGGGGAACAAATCATGCCCACAATGAAGGCATAGATACATTGGAGTATGAGCGTCACTAACTTCCACCCCTGAACCTGAAAATATCAATCGGGAGAAGTTGGACACTTCTAAGAAATTTAAATAGACATTCATTATTTTGGATCTTTCCGTTTCCATTCAGTCATGGGGGAGATGGACATCTATGCTAATCAATTGAGGCCCTTATTTCTTTTAAGTTTTTTTTACACATTTTTGTTCTACACATTTTTTTTTTACAAATTTCTTTAACTTTTCTTGTTTTTGTTTTACAACATTGTTCATACCTTTTCATTTCTTTGTGTGAGTGTATGTGTGTGTTATCCATCTTATCAAGTTTTTCATTTAATAAGTGTTCTTCATGATGGTATGAACTATTTTCCTATTGATTGCTAATGTTTGGTTTTTACCTTTAAGTTATGATGTTGATATTAAGGTATGGTTCTTTTGATATGACAAGCAATGAGTCCACTTCATCCATTCATCCACAAATTTCTATGGTCTCTCTTGGCATGGAATTGTACAGTCCCTTTTTCAATAATAAGAACTATAATGAATCGATGACTAGGCATTTCTCAAACTAAGGAAGGACTCAAGGATTGAAAAGGGTGTGACTTCAAGGGAACTTGATGCTTTTGTGTTGGCCATTTTCTTGGGTGCTTGGATGTTTTCTTCTTAAGCTTTCTTACTGTTTCGACATTACCCAATTATCGGGAAGCTAAGTAAATAAAAATAATAAGTCTTTGCATGGTGTGGTTCTCACACATAAAAACAAAAAAAAAACAAAAAAAGCAAGAAGAAAGAAAAAAAGTGAGAATTCAAAACACACCCCTTAGACGAAATAATCATGTGGGCTAAAAGCACTGGTTATGGAACTACAATGAACATGTTCCCTCTAACTAAGGTGCTTCTCACTTCTCATTCTCTCTTCTCCTTCATTTTTTTGGAATGGTGGTGGCTCTTGGGGGAGGCATTCTTGTTATTCAAGTGGATGGATTAGCTGAATGCATTAATGCAAAGTCACTAGATGTGGTTTGTTTGAGGCTAGACTTGGAATGGGATCTACTAAGTCACATTAATCATGAAACACAAAAGGGACTATACACCACCTTGTTCTTAAGACTCCATTCCACTCTCTCCTTTCTATCCTTCTTTCCCCATCTATTACCTTATTGTCGATTTTATCAGTAGTCCATATCTTGGTGGATGCATTGTTTTCTTTTTGGTAAATTCTTGTAGTTGGGACTTTAACTCTTGTTCCAAATGACATTCCTAGAGCCTACGAACTCTTTGAATGTGGGTTTGTTAGGGCATTAATGGCATGAGCCTACTTTGGGGAGGACCCACTGGCATTCCTATCTCGTGCATCCGTTAAATTCTTTACCTTAACATTTTTGCAATCCACTCTATTTTGTTCATTTCCATCTTGACATCCATTTCATCGATGTTATAGTTGTCTCTTTTTCTCCATCTTTCTTGTTCTTTTTCTTTCTCCATTCTATCGCTATCGGAGGTTTGCTCTTAGTCATGGGGGTCTTGGTCCAATTTTTTCGATTTCCTCCTAACCCCTACACCTTCTGTAGTCACCACTATTATATCTCTAGATCCGCAATCAACCATACCACAACTCAGCCAATGGACCATTCACTGAGGCAAGGTATCAACTACATTGGAATTCATTTACCCTTGCTAATATAAAGACTGTGTTCTGTGTGCAGATGGCAATCAAGCAATAAGGGATTGGATCTGGAGGGAACACTTGGAATGGATCGGTGCTAAAGTAGCTATGCAAGGAGCAAGATCAATGGCGTGCTTACGGATGGACAATGAAAGGTGCAATCCTGGCATTGGCAGCAGTAGACTTCTTTTCTCTTCTCTCTTCTCTCTCAGCTACCAAATGAGGCCTTATGTGAAATGTATAAAGTGTTCGCTCTTGTTGTCGTGAACACCATTTTTGTTTTGTTTTGTAATGAAGATTCATTCACATGTCATCCCATTCACCATTAGTTCCATTTCAATCAATAATCCCATACCTTTCCAATATTTTGTAAGGAACTCAAGGACAAGTTTTCATTCAGTCATGGGGGTATAATGGGTCACAATATCACATGGGCCACGATATCGTGTACACAATATTGCGTCCACCGTGATATCGCATCCCCCGTGATATCGCGGTGCACCGCTAAGTCTATAAATAAGAGGTGGCTCTCCCTTGTTTCTCAATTTAGGCCTAAATCGTAGTGAAACTCTAGCAGTTTTTTCTCTCCAGAGATAGAATAATTTCCATGTTCCTACAGTAGGAGATCCAAAGTAAACGGATCTTTATTCAAGCAAATATTGTACCTAAATACAATTTTGTGTATGGAAATAAAGAAGAACTTCTTGGATAAACCTTGCAGTGCATGGACTAGGCTAATTAGGACTTTATTTATTGTTATTTATTTTTCATCCTTTAAATGCTTTATTAGTTAATTAAATCTCTCTCAACCCTTCTCCCGTAGTTAAGTGCATTCAGTACAATCACTTCGAGCACGTGTGTTACACTTGGTAATCTTGGTAATGAATAGCGTTTGGTAGCCAAGGTTGCATTGGTTCATGGTGTGAACTAAAAGTGGGAACAGATGCTAATGCTAGGTTAATTAAGGCTTAGTTAGTTAGTTAAAGTTAGTCAATTAGTCTCTTCGCCCTTCACCTCACTAGCATAGGAGATAAACAAAAAAGATATAAAAATCACATACCTTGAGCTTACTTAACCATACCACCATGACAACTACAAGTCTGGGAAGATAATGAATGATTAACCTTAAGTGTTTGATAAGGCATGTAGGCACTTAGTTTACGGAGTTTGACTGGATCGTGCATGTAACGCTTGTATTCGTATGGTTGAGTGTAGGGGTACCTCGCCACTCATCACCAACCAACCATTTACTAACTGCAATGCCATCTAGATGATTAACTAGTCATTTCTGTACAAGTTGCCTTGTTGCAAATCATGTTGTTAATGATTCCTACTACTATTGACTACAAGTCCCCTGGGCTGAAGGCCAAATCAACTTAAGTGAAAAACCAATAGATATAACCAATATAAGCATGTGAAATGTGCCCATAAACACTTGAAATATCTCCTACCCTTCATCAGTTGAAGATGTCATTTTTTAAATGTTGTCGCCATTAAGAGAAGAAGGTTCTACAAGAGAACGATGGTCATGATGCATAAGGGAAAATTACAAAAATGACAAATTATATTTGAACCTCAAAAACATGATTATATTAATAAATATTATATTGAAAATAATGATATCATAAAATAAATTACATCCAAAGGTTATGATGTCAACCAGAATTGATGGATTTAAGAATATTTCCTCTATCTTAAAAGATAGACTAAAATCCAAGATTCATCAAGTAAGAATAGATTCAAATCCAAAAATTGTCAAGAGATCCTTCAAGCAAAGCTATGAACAAGAGGATAAAAGAGAGTGTAAAATATCATTGATGCCAAATATCCAACATTACCAAGCATTTATAAGCATAAAAGTTAGAATGTGGGCAATTCAAATAATAAATAATTAATAATCTATTTTCTAAAAATCAAGTAACATATATCCACAAATAGGATTCCATGGACAACTAATGGATTAAAGTCACCTAGAAAATATTAGAATAAGCCCACATGTTAAAGAATGAGTTCTAAGATAAAATAAACATAAATTATTTAGCATCTCATTATTATATTATCACTTTATTCCAAAAAAATCTTAAAATTCTATATAAAGTATAAATAAAATACCAATAATAAACCATCACCATCCTTTTAATCTACCCATCTATAGCAACAAACATTAAAGACATAATGAAAGATGATTCCAAAAGTTAAAAAAAATAAAAGAAATACTAAAATAAAATATTCATAAAATACCAATGTATCATATGTAATTAAGGGTTAAGTGTTCAAACCTCAAGATGTATATCAATTAATACAAAAGATCTTAAGTTCAAACCTCATCAAGCATAAAGAAAAAGTGCATTAGCCATGACTAGCATAAGCTACTACTAAAAAATATTATTATATAATAGATTACATTGTAACTAAAATGTAAACTTATAGAAAAGCCAAGAATAAAATAATAGTTGGTAAAGCATAGGTTCTATGTCTAATCACTAGGATGTTACATATGGCCACCCTTTAAGGAATCTTCATCCTTGAAGATATAGCTCACACACCATCGTGTGCAAACTTAATCTTCAAGGTTGATATCTATTTATTAATCATTGATTTAAAATATCTTGTCAAACTTAAAGGTTGAGCAACCAATAACCATGAACTTCCAACCATAAACCATGTTATATACCATGTTTTAAGAGCATTCAAAAATCCCAAACTACTTGAACTTAATTTCGTTCTTCATTTTTATTCCAACTTAGATTTTTATTTGGCCTTTAGGGATCATCGTATTACATATCATTATTTTCATCATTTGGAACAAATATTTTTTCTTAAAAGGCATATTTTTCTAATGCCATAAAATCCATTTCAAAAGAAAAAATTATAACTTATTATCCAAAAATACACTTTCTTATAAAAATGGAATTTTATTCTAAAATTTCTAGTAATCCAAAAAAAATAACTTATAACTCAAAAATATTCTTTTTTGTAAAATAAATGTTATTCCATAAATCAACGTATTTAATAACAATAACTCATAAAATGCACCATACAACATGGAGATCCAAAATAATGTTTAGAAGCATCATCTAAAATCATTACAATGGCTCATAAGCTTGGTACTTTTCTCTAAAATATCTTTTTTTTTTCCACTATCATCCTTGGATTCCACCTATAAAAACTTAAATGTAACTTCAATTAATGATCTAAAGTTACTTTCAAATACCAAACTGTTACATCGCAAATTTTAACCATATAAAATTTATAAAATCACTTAAAGTAACATGATAAATAACTTATGCACTTAAAAAATCCTTAAATAACTTATGCACTTAACAAATCCTTAACAATTTAAGTACTTATAAAGATCATATAAGCATTTTAAGTACTTAGACACTTAAGAACTTGAAAACCATTTGAAAAATCCATAATAAAATGTTATACCTACTTAGGCCTTGTTAGATTCATGAATCATATTTGGTTTTCAAAAACCCCTTATCTTTTTGATTTGTAATGTTTTAAGGCGGCATATTATTTTGAACCAAAAATCCATATTTAAGGCAAACACATGAATCTGAATGATTAAATTATAATATGAAATAAAAAAATGGATAAACTCTCCTTTGATGTTCATTCTTCTGCTTGCTCCATCTTGGTCACCTTCAAAGCTTCCTACTAAATCTACATGAAAGACATGTAATAAGGGTTACTACATCTTCACCATAAAAATCCATCTTGTAGTTCTAAGAAACATGATTACAATATAGGGCTTGCATTGCAAAGGACATTGTTACAACTAATTATAATTATCAATTAACATAACCATTAATTAATAAAATTACCATTGCCATTAATTCCTACCATTAACCCATGATTTACCTTAGGTTCCCATGGTATCACCATGAGGTTTCCAACATCAAACATTTGGAATAACTATAAGATCGGTACTAACTTAACTAGCCATCAATTACTATTTGGTATGATACCTTACCTATCTAGGCCAACCCTTATGTATTACAATGTTCAACTATTGGGTAAAACTTTCATGTAATATTAATTTTAAAATGTTATTTCATATTATGGCTAGTATCAACCCTATAGTTACCGTAGGTCATAGCTCTTTACTACAACCCTACATAAGATTTCTTACTAATTGAAATGCTACTAGATTGATCAACCAACCATTTACTAATTGCAATATCATCTAGATGACTGACCATTAATTTCCATACCAATTTTCTTATTGCAAATCATGTTGTTAATTATCCTTGCTGATATTGACTATAATGCCCCTAGACTAAAGGCCAACTCAACCTAAATGACCAAGTAGCCAATATTAACACTCTACTAGTCACCTCTTATCTTTCAACATGTTGAACATGCCCATATATATTTCAAGTGTTTGCTAGCCATCATTGATTGAATATGTCATTTTTTTCAAACATGGGCTCCATCAAGAGGAGAAGGCATCCCATGAGAAAGATGATCATGATATACAAAGAAAAAAATTATAAAAATGAAAATTTATAACTTGACCTACAAGCATGATTAGATTGACAATCATGATATAGTGAAAGAAATTAGATCCAAAGATTATGCATTCAACCAACTTTAATGGATTACAAAAATTTCCTTTGCCTTGAAGGATAAGCTAAAATCTAATCTTTTCCATGCAAGAATAGGTTCAAATCTAAAAATTGTTAAGAGATCCATCAAGCACAACTATGAGCAATAGAATGAAAGAGAGCACAAAGTACCATTGATGTCAAGAGAGCAAATTTTACTATCTATAAGCAAAAAAGATAGGATATGGGAAATTCCAAAAATAAATACTTAATAATGTCTTTTCTAAAAATTGAGTAACATGTATTGACAAGGAGAGTTCAATGGTTAACTAATGGGTTAAAGTCACCCAAAAAAATGGAATAAGCCCACATATTCAAGAGTGAATTCCAAGATAAAATAAAAGAATAGTTGGAATAAAGCCCAATTATTTAACATGTCTCATTACTATATTATTGATTTATTCCAAAAAATATTAAATTTCAATATAAAATATAAATAGAATACTAGCAGTGAGCCACCATCATCCTTTCAATATATCCATCTACAGCAACAAACTTAGAGACATAATAAAAGATTAATCCAAAAGTGAAAATAATAAAGGAACTACCAAAATAAAATATTAATTAAACACCAATGTATCATATGTAAGAAAAAATGAAGGTTCAAACCTCAAGATGCATAGTAATTAATACAAAAGGTATCATGTTAAAATCTCATCAAGCATACAAAGAAAGTACATTAGCCATTACTAGCATAAGCTACTACTAAAAAATTTCCTTTTATCATAGACTATGTCTAATTAAGATACAAAATTATGATGAAAAAAAGTATAAAATAATATTTAACAAAGCATAGGTTCTATGTCTAAGCTCTAGGGTGTTACAAAACATTGCATGGTTATTAAAAGAATTCTTAGGTATTGTTAATTTTACTATTTGTTATAAGAAAATTTCCTTTGGATTACATGACTTTATGGATATTGATTGTGGTGGTGATCTTGATCATAAAAAATCCACAAGGATATTTGCCTTTAAAATGAACACAAGTGTTGTTAGCTAGATCAACAAAAAACAAAGTTATGTTGCATTATCAACAACTAAACTAGACTATATAGTAGCTTATCAAGTAAGGAAGGAAGTGATTGATCTACAATGACTAGTTAACAACTTTGGTAAGAGAAAAAGAAAATAGAAATCTCTTGTAATAATTAAAGTACAATCTTCCTCTTAAAAAATCTTAGGTTTCATGGAAGAACAAATCATATTAAAATTTATGATTATTTCATATGAAATCAAGTTGAAAAAAGAAGATTTCTACTTTAGAAAATCTAACAAACATGTTGACCAACTCTATTTTAATAATCAAGTTCATATAGTATAGAACAAAATTTGGATTGGAAAATTCAGAAATGTAATGGTCACTTCTAGTTATAATGCCTTAAAATAAACAAAAATGGGAGAATTATATTGGTTGTTACTTATTTTTAAGTAATTGACTTGCTAAAATATTCTTTGTAATGGTTGTGGAAGGTAGTATCCTATTTAAGTTTAGAAACCTACCAAAATAGTATAACTATTAATGATGCAGGTGTTATATATTTATGGTAATCTCTCATCTTGTATAGATGTAATGCCCTAATTTATATTTTGTAACCATACTTGTTTACCATAATTGGAGTGATCAAGTTGCATTAATTGAGGGATCAAGTGAGAGAGTGAGCAAGGCATTTTTCCATTGAATATATTCTCTTCTTGTATAATTCTTGGTTAGAGTTAAGGTTTACTAAGAGCTAGAGCCATTGCTAGATTTTTTATATACTTTTTCGAAGATAGTTTCTTATGTTTTTGGTGCATTTCTTCAAAATTTCATGATCAAACTTTTACTTCTATGGGTTTTCATTATTCTATTATTTTTCACAGTTAAGGTATAAATTAACAATTGCTATATCTTCCCATGCTTTTCAAGCTCCTATAGGAATGTTATTTAGCCTAGTATCATTTTTAATTTTTATCTTAAATAAAGGTGTATCCACCTTAAAGAAGGAAAATTCATTAACCAAACCAAAATTTGATTCTTGTTCTTTTTAAATGTCTTATATTGAATATTCTTCATTTAATAATTTTTAAAAATAAATTTGTCAATTATCTAAGATTTCATTTTCTTTTACCAAAATTATTTTGGATAGCATGTTCTCAATTTATCATAGAAATCATCAAAGGTCTTTGCTTGGGTTTGGCTATTACTACTTTTTAACTCCAAAATATAAGATGTTAGCCTAGTGGTAAGACTCTTGATTTGGAAGCTACAAGTTATGAGTTTAATTCTAGTGGGCAATGCTAAGTTAAAAAATTTCTATGTGTACAATATACATCTTGGGATATGCCTATATTACAATTATTTTAGGTTCCACTTTGTTTTCAATCCTTAAAACATTTTTTCTTCTTTTGATAACATGTTATTCTTCATTAGTCCACCACCATATTTGTGTATCACATTAGAAAATGTTCTAAAATTTGTAAAATCTTTTAAAAAAAGATTTGATATAAATTTATAGGAAACTTTTAACCTAATGTTAATCATCCTCCTTTTTTATATAGGTCACTAACATTGACAAAGTTAGAAAACTACAAAAATATAAACCTAAAAAATGTAGAATTTTTTTTTAAAATTATCTCTTTATTGAGGATTGAGAACTTAGAAGGGGGTTGAATAACTTCCAGCCAATGAAACCCAATTCTTACACAATAGATCTACATGGTTCTCCAACTTGGGTACACCCACACTCAAAGGGTAGAATCCTTGCACATCTCCAAACTTTGTTCCCTAAAAAATGTGATTTCAAGGACATCATAGCCTTTACAAAGTCTTGAGCTCTGCTAGGGGGTGTTTTCTCTCAGAAGCATACCCAACCCCTTAAGGTCCTAACAAGCTCAAAAGATGTCTTCTCTCAAGAAGCACATTCAACTTCTCAAGGCTTATAATAGGAGATAGAAAGATTAAGGTAGAAAATGAACTAAGCTTCTAATTCATTGCTTTTTGACTCAATAAAACAATAAACAACTTAACAAATGAGATGGAAATGAAGTACAAAATATCTAAAAGATGTATACAATTATTTCCTGATCACAAGGACAATGCTTACTATAACATCCCCATTCCCAAATGATGTTGCTACATAACGAAGATGGTGTGTCCCCACAACTAATCTTGAGATTAGTATAACAAGACCCTAAATGGGAAAGATGTAATTAAGACCCAAAAGGACATATTGTAAGAACTAATATGTCTTTCAAGGTGACCTTTAAGGGTTTGAACTAAGGTGTTTATACCTAGGCATAGAGGTCATCTTAGCATGGAGTTGTAGAGCCAATAAATGTAAGTAACATGTGTTGGGTGAAGCAAGACAGGAAGAATACTAGCCATCCTTTCTATTTGATTATTGGCCTAATCATGGTGGCAGTGCTATTATGCCTCTAAGGGATAGATGTCAAAGGAAGAAAACCCAAAGAACACTCTCAGAGCATGATCCAAATACACTATTCCACATCAATAAAGCATTCTTTTCTCCTTTCATTCTACATTTTTCCTATTATTTTCTTTATGCTTAATGTCAAATGTTACATATATTTGATGTTTGCTACATTATCATCTTATGCCTAATGTCTAATATAATGTATATTTGATGTTTTCCACGACATTCAAGAATAGGATGTCACATTTGGTATAAGAGAAAACCACGATCCAAGAACTAATCAAACCATGGGCTGACTACAACTTGATGATGAACCATGGAACCATGACCTAAGAAGAGACATGGACCACCCCGAGATGCATCATATGTCCAAGATGATCCATACATCTACAAAAGAACCATGAAGTGTATCATGTTCAATATCAACCCCATCAACCAAGATTCCTTCAAGGATATTAACAATGAGGAGATCCGATTATGCCTCACCAAGGTACATCAACTGCAAGAGACATTGGTCAAATAAGGATATACTAGTCTAGGTAACTCTTACCCACCTTGCAATATCATTAGAATGTTAATTGATTAAGTTAATTGTTAAGTTCCTTCCAAAAGGTTAGTAACCATGGTGTAAGTCCATCTTATCTTGTTTTGAACATATTATCACTAATTACATAGCCCCTGTAACTTGGTATTACCTATCCTTACTTAACACTTATAAACATGCTAGTAAGCATAAGGAGGTCAACCTAGTAATAAGATTGGTTCATCCCCATCCAATTGATAAGGGTTATTATCATGAGACCCAAAGGAAAACTAATACAAAATGGTAATGTTGGGATATCTTACTTCTACTTAGTACGTAGGGTATAAGCTTGATGCAAGAGGATAGGCTTACATCATAATTGCCAAATCATAAGGTAAAAGTATTATATCATTGCATTCAAAGATCAGTATATTATTTATAATCATTCAAGTCATTTATAAGTCACCATGTTGTCTATAAATCAACCTAGTAATGTCATTTTTAATAAAATAAGTTATTTTTGGCCTTTCAAATCTTGAAACTCCAACTTAGTTTTAGGACCCTAAAACTATGTTCAATATGTAATACTCATTGAGATGATTCCAACCTTACTCGTGGTTTGATAAATACTGATGTTTAAAGTTTTTCGTTATGTATGCCTACTATAAATAAATAAATTATATATATATATAAGTTATCAAATCTACCCTTCCCACCAATCACCAAAGACAACTGTTGGTTATGCGTAAGAAAATGGTATAATCGTATTTAAATCATTTAATAAATTAATTTAATTGCTGGCCGTTGTGTCTGGGCCATTTGGTTTGGCCGCGGCATGGCCCGCTGCACTGCCATTTGAGCTTATGTCACTCCTAGGCATTTTCTTGGTTGTTGAGGGGATAAAGTTAAAAAACAAAAAACACACATAGAGCTTTTGCAATTCATCATGCACTATTTTGTGGAGGAAACGAGGCAATATACAGGTCCGTCAACACCTCATTAGTTCTACATGCTTCCATGAAACATAAATGGCCTGAATTTTTCATAATTTGAGTTTCTTAAAATTAACTTGAATTCCAGGTCACCCAAAAATTCATCTCCCAATTCCACATTAGCCTACCCACCGTCCCACATGTAACATAACCACCACCACTACCGTAAAAGCTTCCGCTGTTACACTTGTTTAAATGCATTATGGATGCCCATAATGAAATTTATGTTTTTAGTGTATCGATTCCATAACGAAATTACATTCATTTAAATGCATAATGGAGGTCATAACGATAGCACCAAGAGAAATAACAAAGCACCAGCTTCTCCAATAAATAAATATGGAAGATGACTGGTCTAGGATTTGATATGTATGCAAATTCTGCGATTGAAAACCATCATGAATCTGCAGTTGCTTCTGCTGCTGCTGCAAAATCATGGTCGGCTTTTGCAAGTAAAAATGCTGAAGCATGGCTGCCTGGTGTATCAGTAGTGCAACCTCTGCGCAGTATGATGACTAAGAAGCAAGAAAATGACAAAATCATTCAAATTCCTTTACACTACTCAGGCTAAGTAGACAAGGTGAAGGTAAAATTGACGGATAAAAGTTGAAATATTAAGAGGAAAAAATTTGACAATTAATTCAAATTGACTTATTGGCAGTAACTGAGTTAAAAACTCCGTAATTAAGCGCATTCATCAAAAGTAGTACCAATATGGGTAACCTTGCTTTTTGTGCAAATAGTTTTGAACCTTAAAAAGCCATAACTTTTGATTGGGAAAGCCTTTTTTGGGCAAACAAAGAGTCATTTCCTATAGATTTGAACCTTCTAGACACAATGGTGAAGTCAGATTTATCCCATGATGCTTCAAAACATTACTTTTTACTCCTTGCCCAACCCGATGTCTCAAGACTCTCAAATACTCCATTTTAGCATAACTTAGGCATATGGTGTCCATTTCTAACTCATGAATGGTCAATAATGAGACAAATTTATCATTCGGGTACCCAATAATTTGATTTGATGATATATTGAATTGCGCCTTAAGAAATCATGCCTAACAATTTAATTGTAAAGATTTACAAATTTACAAATTTAACCTCTTAGACCATCTTGAGCCTTAAGATTAAATGTTGAACCTTTGTATGTAGATATTCTTAGCCTACTAATTGTTGGAGTGTTATTAGTTACACTACTGGAGTTAGTGTCTTAAGGAGGGTGTAAAAGTTAAGATTTAGATAATATAGCCAAATGTTACCAACCCCAAATTAGTTGGTGAACCAAAATGGTTGAGAAGATGTATATTAATTTGTCTTGCAACCAAATCATACAGTAGAATAACATGAAGAGTCATAATCTTGTTCCGACAATGTGTATGATACCTATTGAACCCCTTAACATTCAAGCTTTTAACCTTGTAAGTTCGTATTTTTATTTTTTTATTGTTTTATTGTATCAAAGGTAATTGATTTTAGTAATAAAATTTGATAAGTATTAACTTTCTTGTTGATTTCTATGTATCACAGGAAATCGCAGTAGCAGTGGAAATTAATGTCAATTATATTGATCCTCATAGCAATAGTGATATGCATCAATGACATAGATTTCTAGAGAAGAAATCTATTGTGAAGAAATCAAGATGTCGATTTCATTCATTGGGTGATCTAAATTGAGTATCAAAGATCCCTAAAATCGTGATGCAATTCAACAACTCTGAAATTGATAGCTATCGAATTCTTTGCTACTAATCAAGTTCCAAATACTTATTTTTTCTAATTATTGTAAAGCCCTTATGTATAACTAAGAAGCTCATCCATGAGCAATGGGAGATGCCAATTTTAAGAAAGAACCCATGCCGAATTAAATTCTTCTTTATTTTTGCTATAAATTATTAATGAAGATGGTTGCCCCCAATGGCAATCAACAACCATTAATGTTATTAAGTCTATGAAGTTGCTGCATTGTAAAGGTAGTAGAGAAAAGTCACAGATTAAGTGACGTCTCCTTTATAATATTATAATATTTATGATAAATTTATGTACTTTTCAATTTGGTTTAATTAATTATTTTTATCTTTAAACTTAATATTAGAAGTTAGGATGAAGGCTTTTTTATTTTACTTATGAGTGATAGTAATAAGTGTGGAGCTTTTAATTAAATTCAAATCTAATTATTTATCGTCATGATGATCTTTTTCATTTTGAAACCATTCCTTCATGGATATGACTCATAGGTTTGTCATAGACGAGGTGATAATTTTCCAATAGAGATAATTGTTAAGGTAGTCTAGCACCAAACTTTGGCTGAATCATCAATTTGGCATTTGTTGCCGAGAAGGCCAGCAAAGTTAATCATTGATGAGTAGTCAAGGTACCCTATGCCCAACCATACGAATCATGAAGCATTCACATGCAATCCAGTCGAATTCCATGGACTCTATAGTTTCTGGTTTAGTAGTCTTCTAGAAATTGAACCTTGTCCTAAGGTCATTCATTGTCTTCCCAATTACACTTGTGATGTACAAAGGTATGGTTAAGTGTAATCAAGGTATATGATTTCTGTTGTTTTACATTTTATGTTCTTTGGTGCTTAGAGTAGAGAGATGAAATAATTTAACAACTAATCTAATTTAACTACTTAACTAGTCCCTAACTAATCCTAACATAAGCATCTAGTCCCATTTTCTATACACATCCTGAACCCATGTATCCATTGCTGGGTTACCAAGTGCTACACTACTAGGTGCACCAAGTAATAATGCTGTTGGGATTACCAAGCGAATACGTGTTTATGCTTGAAGCAATCATACTTATGTATTTTATCTATCTAGCTTAATTAATTAACTAATTACTTAAGGTCTAATTTAGCTTAATTTAACTTAATTAATGGCATAATTAATGAAGGAAATAAATGCATAAATAAATCATTAATCTATTCTAAGTTTTGCAAGGTTTGATCAAAAGGCTCATCTTTATTGTTGTACACACTAGTATGCTTTAGGTACAACAGTGCTCAAATAAAGATCTGTACACTTTTTGACTCCTATTGTGGGTACTCAAAGAAATATTCTAACTTTCAAATAGAAAAAATGCAAAAGCTCTACTACTACTATGACTTCTATCCACCATAAACATGGCTAGGAGCTTGTATTTATAGTTTTTGCTACAATACTACATCAACTGGGTCTCGTAGATGTAGCAAATGCTATGTCAACATGGCATCGTTGATGAAGCAACATCACATAAACAAGGCCCATCAATGCAACACTTTAACACTCATCATATCACAATGATTGTATGAAAACTCATCTTTGAGTTCCCTTACAAAATTGGAAAGGTATGTGATTATTGATTGACTCTTAACAAAACAAACTAACTTAACAAAACTGAGTGCCTGAGTGTACAAGTCAACAAATTACAAAAAATGGTGTTGTTCATAACACAAAATTGAATACCATTACATGACTACATAAAAATTGAATAGCACATCCTCTAGTGGCATGAAGGTGGTGGAGAAGATCAAATAGTCCTAAGTAGTGGAGACTCCTAAGGTTCTAAAGGACCTTCATCAACTTTAGGCACGTGGAGTAGCTAAGGTAGCTGTGGCTATCCTACTATAGCTACAACCTCCAATAGAATATGAAAGGCATATAGCAATGCCTTCATCTTCTCCTCCTTACTCTAGGGATCATTCACAATCCACGCAAGATCACCAATGTGGGCTAGAATGGGGATATCCCATGAACATAAATTATTGTGAACATCTTCTTCACATTGACAAAGCATGTAGTGATCCATTTGCATTCAATATCGAATGCCCTGACTATGTTCTATAGCTCCTGGTAGTCATTCATCCTCTTGGTCAGGTTCTCAGTAGTTGATCGTTGATCAGTGAATCATGCCTTAAGAACTTCAAGTTTAGCATTTTCCACCACAAGCTTTTTCTTGGTGTCTTCATGATGCTTGAACTCATTCTTGTACAACAAGTATGAGCTAGCCACCTATTTCTCCAATTCTAACCATGACTATCTAGTAGTTAACATGGCCATATTTGTGTAACAAAGAATAACAAGCTCCATATATTCTATCATCTTCTCAATTTGCAACTCCTTTGTATGGATTTCTATTTTGTTGTAGGTGTCTATCCCATCAACAATGGGTTGCCATAATTCTTTCCCTTGCTGGAGTTGCTGGAGGGATTCATTCACTTTCACCTTTGTTAACTAAATGGGTTTCTTGTTTACTTCCTTTTGTAGATTGACTTGCTTTTTGTAATGATCTTTAACTTTCTCAAATTTAAGAGCTTCTGATTTCCAAGCAACCACATTGATTGCAATTTTCTAGTGAAGGATGTGAACCTCCTCCATGGAGAGATATCTATTTTCTACTACCAATCTCCTTAGTTTTGTGTTTGCTTTGGCTAGTTACCCCTACTATTGATGGATGAAATCTGTTAATCGTTGCTTGTGCTCATAAACATTTTGCATGCGATGGTTCTATGTGATCAACTGTGTGTTCTCCTAATGGGTCTAATCCAAGGCCTTTCAAATCTTGTGTTGTGTGGCCTCTGCTAAGCATTGGTAGAACACTACCATCTCCATTGCACCCTCAATTCTTTTTAGTTTAGTGTGAAGCTATTTTATAGCTTTATCTCTTGTTAGTGCCAGGTTGAGGAATGTAGGGTTAGTAATCTAGTTTCTTAACTCAACAACTTCCATAGCCAAGCATTCATTCAACTCCTTGGCTATTTTGGGTTGTCCCTCCAAGATGATATTCTTATTCCTTACCTCTAACATCTCTAACTGTATTATGGTAATATTATCTAGAAGGTCAAATACATTCGAAAGTGGTTACCTAGTTCCTACCAGTTGGTCTAGCATATCTTTGTGTTGTGATACGTTTATTCTACTGCTTGTGGTTCCTAGGGATGTTTGCACATCTTTGAGTGTAATGATGTCTGATGCAAATGCCACAGGTGTGTTGAGTGTTTTAGCAATATGATCATGGACCACTTCTACTATAGTCTCCTACCCTTGGTGCTACATCACCAATACCATTGCCCATTCACCTTCTTCCAAGAGCACTAAGAAGATCATAGCATTTCCAGAGATTTTTGGAAGTGGCTATTCTTCTGCGAGAGATACTATGATCTTCCTAGTGCTTAGATTTGACCTCATGGGTAGCTATGTTCTTTGTGCCAAGAAAATAGATCCACCTTCATCCATCAAACCGATTGTCTAGGCCACCTCATTTAGGTGACTCATTGTTAGTCTATACATGGATGGTTCCCTACCACCTGTGTCTGCTCATTGCTCTTGTTCACTCAAGAGTCATTGTCAATATTCATGCAATCATTAGGCATTTTCAGTGATGCTTGACATAGTTGTTGAAGTGGTAGGTGGAGGTGGTGGTTGCTACCCCTCTTCTTGAATAGTCATTGCCAACATCTTATCCTTTATCATTTCCACCCAGTTGGTGACCAGAACATGCCTGAAAATGTCATTAGTGTAATAGGCTATTTCTCCCCTCTAACAAAGTTTCCTAATCAGGCATGGGAAGGGGAGTGCCTTCCTTCCACATTCATTTTCTATAAATTGTTTCTCCATCTCTAGATAGACCAGCTGTGGAAGGTTGATAGGAAATCTCCCACTCATAGCAGTGCATGCTTAGGCAGAGAAGGTAGTGATTTTTCTTGGCCTCACCATAAGATTAAGGTAAAAGACCACAACCTTGTAGTGGATCTTCTCTGTTGGTGTGAGCATGCCAAACTCCTTGTGGTCGACACATAGCATCGCTAAACCCATTCTTTCTTCATGCTGGAATCTACCTACATTGGGATCTTAACAAGGCTTACCCCCATTTCTGGTAACCTAAGCACTATAGCGATGGCCTGCACCAAGTTAAACACTGAGATGTCTTTGATTTTTACCATTGATCTAGGCTACCTGTTGTTCTAGAATAGGAATGTCTCTCCCATGTTCCACTCCCTAGTGAAAGTAATGATTGGCCACATGGGAGAGGCTTTTAGCTAGTCTTGTACTTATTTTAGTGCTTACTGCAATAATGGACCAAATTTTAACTCCTAGATCACTATTTTCTAGACCTCTCACAATTTGATATGATTCAAGCAAGCCTTTGTCAAGGTCACCTCCAAATTTGCTTATGGTGATGGCGCATCATCTTGATGGAAGTGTTCTATTGCTATTGCTAGTTTTGGAATCTATTTGATAGATTCCACTTCTACCTCTTCTCTAAGATGACCTATGGCATGGATTGCTAGTGTTTCTTCTTAGGCTTGTTCTTAGCCTCTTCCTATTCTAGGTTGTTTCTCCCTTAGTTGAGATGGTCTTGCTTCCTGCATGTGCTTTCCCTTTGGTGTCATCTATGGTCACAACACATTCATGGATTAGTAGATATAATGTGTAACTCTAAATATTTGAATACCTTTTCTCATTATTTAGTTACACTTTTTCTAAGGTTGGGCCATGGTATATTGATTATTTTATTAATTATTTATTAAAAATATCACCAAAGCTTGTTGGAAAGATTTAACTCTTGTAATTTGGTGTTTAATAGTTGATTTTATAGTTAAACCTTTGTGGGAGTTAGAAAAATGATGAAAAATTTTCTATCAAAAATGGGACATTTGTAGCCCCCATGATGAAGAGCTTACTTCTAGTAGCTACAGGGTTGAAGAACAGGGTGATTTGGATAAATGGTTAGGAAGTTATGAGCTCTAAAAGGTTATGGGCTTTGAAAATTTGAAAAACACCCTTGGCGTTTTTGAGAAAATGTAAAATTTTTCAAGTGGAGTCACACATATATACACTATTTTTCTTTTACATCGATGGGGCCTCATATATGGGTCTACTCCATTGATGGGGCCTCGTATATGGAGCACATAGGCAGAATTTTCAAATTTGAATATCTCAAAAAATATAAGAATTTTTTCAATGAATTTTGGATTCATGGAATTTCAAAAAGGCCAAGAATATGATAAAATCATTGAAGAGGATTTTGAAGTGTTCAAAAATTAAAAAATTGAATGAAGAATATTTTTAATAAATAAAATATGTAAAGGAGCAAATGGTGTGATACAAAATCTAGGTGTACAAAAGATTCTGATTATGAGAATGTCTAAAGATAAGGTACTTAACAAATCCAACCAAGAGATATGCAAGTGAATCCTTCCCATAGCATGCACATGCCTTGTTTGCCCTTGCATAACCTCAACTAAATGAGTTCATGAATCCCATAGGTGATTAATGGTCAATGGAAGTTATGGACCAAAACCTAGAAGATTCTACCAAAGAATTCAAGTACATTAGACCAAGACACCGAATCGAGAACATGGACACTAGTAGTGAGGTGAATCATGGTCAGCAGAGAAAGATGATGGACAAGGTGGAATTGAATTCCAAATTGAGATCATAAGAAGTCCCTTGTAAATTTTTGTGTTTAAAATGACCTAAGAAGATCCATCCTTAGTCTAGACCAAAACAAACCCCTTTTAGTGACTTTACATCACCACTCCAAGATCAATCCATTCCCTTAAGATATAAGAGTACTTCCATAGAACAACCACCAATCCATAAAGAGGAGAAAAGGGAAGTAGAAAGTGAGAAAGGGCCTTAGTTAGAGGGGACTTTCAAGCATGGGTAACATATCTTTCTAGTCCCATAACCAGTGCTTGTAGCCCATTTATTTGTCTACTGGGTGTGCTTTGAATCCCCATCATGTTTTTCTTTTTCTTTTTCTTCTTTTTGGATGGAAACCACACCATGCAAAGATTTTATTTGACTTCCTATTATTGGATGACATGGTACGATAAGAAGTCTATGAAAAAACTTGAGCATCCAAGTAGAAGAGCACAAAGAGTATTAAATCCCCTTGAATTCACACCTTGTACAAACCTTTAAATCCTTTCCAATTTTGAAAACTACCAAGGTTACCAATTTATTAAAATCTTAGTTAATGAAAGGAATCTCAAACTTCCAAAACAAGGAAAACCATAGAGTTTATAAATGAGTGGATGTCGTGGACTCATTACTTGTTCCATGGAAAAGAAACCATGATTGAGCCATTGGTAAAAAAATTCAAAAATAGAAACCAAACATTAGCCAACAAAACATAAAGCATAAATCACCAATAGTAACAGCTATAGTACCACTATGTCCTGTTGGCACAAAGCATGTTTTATTAGCAAAAACTTAAAAATCACACTCAAACCAAACAAAGTAAAATATATAAAAAAGCTTAAAAATTTAAAAAATATTTAAGTGTATTAACGATGGTGTAAAAAAATGGTGTAAAATAAGAAAAATTTTGAAAATAAAAAAGATGTGAAATTAATAAATTGTAAAATCAAAAACATAAAAAAATATAAAAATTTAGAAGCCATATGAATGATTAGGATGAATGGCCATCTTCCCATGACTGAGTTGGAAGGAGGAGATCTAAGAAATTCAACATGGTTTGTCCATTTATTGAGGTATCTGTTGCATTGGCTTGCTTGGGCTCATGCAAAAACTTCACTTGTTGGATGCTAACTAATTGCTTTTTATTTGGGCTCTTAGGTTTGCATATGATCATGGCCCAAAAAATAAAGGTTTCTGCAATTATATAAGGTCCCTCCCACAATGTTTGGAACTTTATTTTCTAGGGTACATGTGTGGGGTTCTACTAGAGAACCTTATCTCCTAGTTGAAATTTTACTTTTTGAATTCGCAAGTCATGTCGTTGCTTGTTGAATATCTTATGCACTTCATTAAAAGATAGGGCCACTAATTGATTTTCATCTAGCACATTCAAGTTGATCACTCTTTCTTTATGTGCTAGACTTAGGTCAAGGTTTAATTCATAGGCTATTGAAAGTGTATGGAACTCAAATTAAATCAGGAGTGATGGAAGTTTTTTGTATACTAGCTTGTAGAGAAAGTAGCCAATAGGGAGTTTCCATGTTGAGCAATAGGCCCAAAGGGCATCATTGAGTTTTTTTCTCTAGTCTCTCCTATATTTGCTTATGGTCCTTGTTAGGATCCTTATAATCTTCTTGCTAGTTATCTTTGCTTGATTGTTGGCTTGGGGGTGATAGGGTATTATTAATTTATGTTCAACCTCTAAGCATTGCATAAGTTTTCGAAAGGTGGCACCTATAAAATGAGCTCCATTGATAGAAATTATTGCACATGGCACCAAAAACCTATTTACAATAGTTTGTTATATGAATCTAGCAGTAATGCATGATGTATAGTCAGTGATGGCTACTGCTTCTGCCCATTTGGTGCAGTAGTCAACTACTACAATGATATATTTATTTTCATTAGACATTGGTGTAAAGGAACCGATGAATTCTATGTCCCATATGTTAAAGGGCTCCATTGGTTGAATCCATTGTTGAGGATCCTCCATTTTTATAATCATTGCAGCATCTCTTTGATAATGTTCACAAGATCAGACAAACTAGTGCACATCCTTGAAGATTGTAGGCCAATAAGATCCTACCATCAAGATTTTTAGGTTTGTGTGTCTTCCTACATAGTGTCCTTCACAAGGGCCTTCATGAGCATCCTAGAGAACATGTAATTGATCCACATCAAGGACATACCAATGAACTAGGCCATCAACACATACCTTGTAAAGGTATCTATTGAGTTTCATGAAGTACTTTTCCTAATGAATAAATTATTGTTTCTTCCTAAAGTCTAGATCTTGTGGCATCTCTTGAGTGAGAAGGTAGGTTAGGATTCCATCATACCATTTTGATTCAGTGGGTACTTATTTGTTTATTGCTCATATAAAGAGGAGTTCATCTGGAAATTGATTAGAAAGTGGACTCTCCTCCTCTTTGTTATCCCATCTCAACCGAGAGAGATGGTCAGTGACCACATTCTCAATTCCTTTTTGATTTACCATTGTGAGATCAAATTCTTGCAATATCACAAGCCACAATATGATACGAGGACTCACCATTGGCTTATTCATTAGGAAGTGGATGGCACTATGATCTATGTGCACAAACACTTTGTAGCCAAGCACATAGTACCTGAAATTTTTGAGATCGTACACCATTGTCATCAATTCTTTCTTACTTGTGGTGTAATTCAATTGTGCACCTACAATGCTTTGGCTTACATAGTGGATGTAATATGGACATTTCTTATTATCCAATTCAGTAAGCAGTAATAATTAGATGCATCCATCATTAAGTTTTTTTTAATAGTTGGAATGCATGTTCATACTCCTTGGTCCAAATAAATGAAGCATCTTTATTTATAAGCTTGACCAATGCCTTTGTAATCTTAGATAATTCTCTTTTAATCTTTGGTAGTAGCCAGTGTGTCCAAGGCATGATTGGATGTCTTTGACATCTCTGGTTGACGTGTGATTCCTTGGATGACCCTTATCTTTTCTTGGTATACCTCAATACCTTCTTGTAAAATTTGGTGTCCTAGTACTATGCCCTCCTATAATATTAAATGTCTTTTCTACCAATTGAGCCTAAGGTTTGTTTTAACACATCTTTTTAGTGCCTAGTCAAGGTAGGGCTTTCTCAAATGTAGCCTCATAGGTAGAAAAGTCATCCATAAATACATCTACTTCACTACCAATCTATTATTGAAAAATACTAAGGACTAGACATTGGAATGTTGTAGGGGAATTGCATAGACCAAATGGCATCTTATAATATGCAAAAGTCCCCCATGAACTCGTGAATGTTGTCTTGGCCTAATCTTATACTGCAATTTGGATATGGTTATAGCCACTATAACCATCCAAGAAGCCATGATAGAAATGCCCAGAAATGATGTTGAACACTTGGTTCACAAATGGTAATGTAAAATGATCTTTAAATGTTTCCATATTCAATAGCCTAAAGTTGATGCAGACCCACCACTTTCCACCTTTATTTGGCACAATTATGAGTGGGCTAACTGACTCACTTCCACAATTGGAAAGATGAACCCCACCTTGAGGGGTTGCTCTATTTCCTCTTGGATGATTTACTTTAATTTACAATTTAGCCATCTTTGTGGTTGTCTTCTTGGATTCATGGCCAGCTTGATGTAAATATAATGCTAGCATATCTATGAATCAATTCTAGTTAGCTCAAGATATGACCAAGAAAAGGCTATTGGCCATCTGTTGGCCACCTGCAATAGCTTGTCTTTTTGTTTAGTAGTAAGATTTACATCAATGATAATTGGCTTGCCATTGTCTAAAAATGCATATTCCATGCTAACTGGTAGAGTTTTTAACTCTAGGGGCTCCTACTTAAAATTATTATGGATTACCAACTCTTCCCAATAAGTATCATCATCTTCATTATCAAAGAGTTGGTGATGAACTTGCTCAAGTTTATCCATGTCTTAGACATAGGCACATGTCAAGCTCTTAGTTAGTTCCATGCATAATGTGTTGCTATTAGAGTCAGATGTCAACCACTGGGTTCCATCCTATTTGGTTGTTGCTACATACAAGCACCTTTGAATATCTATTTTTTGTGCACACTAATTACATGCTTTGATGAATGTAATTTTAATGGACAATATTTTTTGCACATAATTGCACCTATTATCATTGTACATGATGCATGGAACACACTTCTTTTTTAGTCATCCAAATTCATTTTTCTTAGAGATTTCCAAGGAGAGGCCTCTGATGCCCATTCATGCAATTACAATGCTTAACCACACCCTTCCCATAATGATGGGGAAGTCACATTTGTAGTTCTATACCTTGATCACTAGAACATTGGCAGGATAGGACCACCCACAAATTATGGTCATAATGTCCTTCACTAAACCCAAAGGAATAGTGATTGACTGGTCTACCAATTCCAAATGGATATTGCTCTTCTTGAGAGGTGGTAGGTTATAGGCCTTGTACATGTCATAAGAGATGAAATTGACCTAAAAATCAAAATCAAGAAGAGCCTTGCATGGATCATGTCTAGTGATCCGAAAGTAAATAAGAGGACTTCTTGGGTCAAATATTTTTGTGGAAAGGTTGCTATCTTTGATTCAACCAAAAATAGCATGGGTTAGCATCATGGTGCAAATTTGAGAAGGAATTTGGTTTGAAGGGTTCTTGAATATGTTTGATGCAGAGGATGAGGATGTTGGAGATACAAATCGACTAGCCACATTAAGTTGTGAGGGTTTGGGAGGATTGTTGGGTCATAAGAATGGTCATTTCTTAGATCAATTATCTGTACCACTTGACTAGAAAGCCAATTCTAAATTTACAACCCTCATAGCATTTCATTGCTACAGCTATGAAGGAATTTTACCCCACATGAATAGATCAGGAGGTAACTAGGTTTAGGGTAGAGGGATGTGTGCAGATGAATGTGGAGGGTGGTAAGGATATGGATGCTTCCATTGAGTAGATGGTGAATGAGTTCGATGGTACTCTAGAGGGTAATAGTGATGCTAGAATGAGGCATGGATTGTAAAGCTTTATGGAGAAATAGGTTGTTGAACATAGTACCTATATGGATCTAATTACTTGTAAGGGTACTTTTATCTTGGTGTTGGAATTTCTCATGATTGTGGTTGGTGGCATTATTGATATTGCTCATGTGATTGTGGTGGAGCTTCACTTGGATAGTAATCTTGTTGTTACTGGTGGAACTAGCTTGGATTACCTTGAGGATAAGGTAATCATTTGGGTGCTTGCTAACATGCTAGTTGAGGATTCAGTGCATACAACCTAGACTCTTGTAAGTGTGACACCACAAGGCAACATCCCTTAGAATGTTCATATTGACAAATTTCACATCCAACATCATCATCAAAGTATATCTCCACAACTTCTTCTATTGTAGAAGCTTTTCCCTTATCTCTCTAGTAGGCACATTCAACTTCTTTCTACCTCATGTGATTGTGATCATTACTTTGCTTTTTGGATTCTTCAGCAATCTTCATAGTAGTTTGGAAATTTTCATCCAAAGAGTCTCATAATTTATCAACCTTAGTTGAAATATTAGAAATAGATTTTCCTCTTCACCACTTCATTGAGTGGTGACTCCTTCTCATCACAAAATCAAACCTCCCTTTTCCTAATGGAAGGATCTCTATTATATTCTTCTACACTTTTCTTTTTTTGCAACTCATCTTCTTATTTTGCTACCTACTCTATTAGCCTTTGTATCTAATGAGCTTTTAGTTCAGATAGTTTCCCTTGGGCATAAACCCCAAGAGTTCTTCTAGTTTCTACTCTAAGCCCATCTATAATGTGGTGGAGTTGTTCCCTCTGAGAATAATCATGGCCAAGGCATTGGTGTAAGAGAGAATAATATTTGCTCATGGTTGCATCTAAGGGTTCATGTGTTCCCTACTTTTAGCCTTGGATTTGCCTTCTTAGATTGGACACTCTGGAGTATATCTAGTATTTCTCGTTAAATAGCTCAAGCATTATACTCTATCGATAGATAGATTCTGGCTCTAAGAACTAGTACCAAATTTCAAAATCCTTGATGAGTGTCTTGAGGAAGATTTTGAGTTTTTGATAATCATTTTCAATGTTCTACAAGGGACAAGAATCATGGAAAATCTTGTAGATGTGTTTGTCGATTAGAGTTATATCCCCCCTCAAATCTTGGGATATTGTTCATGTCTAAGCACTTGATCCGACTATCTTTCACATGCTTAGTTGAAATCTTAACTACCTCTACAATGTTAATCATGCTTTAAGTTGCTAATAGAGGCTCATTATCATCATTATTTTGTTGTCATAGATGATATCCTTTATTATCTGTTTGTTCATTACAGGCTTGGTGATCAGTATTGTTGTCCCATTGAACACCTCCATCACAATTATTCCTTTTGTAACATCTTTTAGAACTAGAAGAAGAGGAAGAAGAGGATGCAAATGAAGAGGGTGAAGAGAGAGAATGAATATGACCACCATGGTTTTTACCAACTCCCCTTTGATTTTCATGACCATGTTCATCAATTTTCTTATTATCTTAATGCTTACCTAAGCTCTTGCCTTGACTACCATCTTTTCCTAAAGTTGGATTATTGATAGTGGACCATAGATTCAGAGCCACACCCCCATCATCAATAACAAGGGGTGGAGAATTTTTATGTTGAGATTCCTTAGAGGGATGGTCCTCATTATCATCTTGGTTTAGCAGGAATAAGGGATTATTGAACTATTTCCCCTTCACAGCCTCATGATGCTTCTCCTAGTGTTGATCTCACCTATGTTATGTTTCAATGGGATGGTTGTCTTAGTAGTCGTAGTCATGCACAACATATTCTTCTTGAAGATCATGGATGCCTAACTTCTTAATGGTTTGAAGAAGCATCATGAGCATAGATCAATCAGAAGGCATTACAACATTGCCCTCCATATCACACCATCACAATTGCTCATCCTAGTGCAGGATGAAGGTGAAATTAGGCACATACTCATCTAGATGAGTATACACCACTTTGCACTATTGTGGGACTAGCAGTTTGACATCTTCATGCCTACAAGAAGAAGAAGACATTTTGCAAACAAAGAAAATATCAGTGTGCTTTTGTAATTATATGTTGTGTGATAGTGATGTTGGCCTTGGGTTCATCCAACAATATTAATAATGTTCAATAATCCTAGATAGTACACATTTCAACCAATAAAATCCTCAACAATGGTGCTAATGATGAGCAATCAAGCTAACCCTATATCAAACCATATGAATCATGAAGTGTTCATGCATGATCTAGTCGAATTCTGTAGACTCTATAGTTTCTAATACACTAGTCTTCTAGGAAGTGAACCTTGTCTAAAGGTCATTTTTTGTCTTCCCAATTACACATTTGATGCATAAAGTTATGATTAAGTGTAATCGAGGTATATGATATCTATTGTTTTATGTTTTATGTTCTTTGATGCTTAAAGTAGAAAGATGAAATAATTTAACAACTAATCTAATTTAATTGCTTAACTAGTCCCTAACTAATCCTAACATAAGCATCTTGTCCCACTTTCTATACACATCCTAAACCCATGTATCCACTACTAGGTTACCAAGTGCTACGCTACTGAATGCACCAAGCAATAACATTGCTCAAAGCAATCATACTTATGTATTTAATCTATCTAGCTTAATTAATTAATTAATCACTTAAGATCTAATTTAACTTAATTAATGGCATAATTAATGAAGATAATAAATGCATTAATGAATCATTAATTTATTCTAAGTGCTACAAGGTTTGATCAAAAGGCTCGTCTTTATTACCATACATACTAGTATGGTTTAGGTACAATAGTGCTAAAATAAAGATCTATACACTTTCTGACTCCCACTAGAAGCACTTAGAGAAATATTTTAACTTTCAAATGAACAAACTACAAGAGTTGTACTGTTACTATGAATTCTATCCCCCATAAACATGGCTCACAGGTTGTATTTATAGTTTCTGCTATAATACTACGTCTATGGGGCCTCGTAGATGTAACAAACACTACGTTGATACAGCCCCATTGACAAGGCAACATCATGTAAACAAGACCAAATCAATGGGGGTCCATCAACAAGGCCACATCAATGGGGGCTTTTCGACATAACACTTTGATTTTCATCAATCATCATTAAGGGTTCTATACATTTTCAAATTTATTTTGTAGATTTAGTACTTTTCAATAAGTACATTATACTTTTTTCATTTTTATTTCATTTTGGTTAAGTAGTTTTAGACATGGTTTCTTTCAATTGTTTTTCTTATATTAAAAAGTTTAAAAACAAGGAAAAAGGTAAAAGAATCAGCCCCTCCTATTACCCAAACTACTAAGACTATAAAGAAATTTGCAATTAAGGTAGCAATTTTAGAGGCAGTTAAATCAATTTGTAGTGTCTTAGGATTGGTTGCCACAAATGTGCTAAGAAAGAATGTGACTATTAAATGAAACCAACAGGGCAACCTAAAAACTCAACATGAATTCAACTTCCTAGGAATACCATTATTCTTTAGACAAGATCAAAAGGAAAAAAAACCAAATCTAATCCCTTTTTCCTCTTTTGAATAACAACATTCTAACAATAAGGGAGATTCAATTGAGAGGGAAAGGATACAATCCAACTTTTTTACATCTTCTAATCCTCTATTCAATATTCCAACTAATACAATGCAAACTATGAGTTCAACTATAATAGGTTCCCAAAGTCAAAGTGTCAGCCAAATGTGAAGTATGTAAACACAATGGGAGGAATCACCCAACCTATAAATACCTTAAATTTACAAATTCCAATTACATTAGTAGCCTTTGTTTCTATATTGAGTTCAATTGTAATACCAATAGTAACTTCTACTTTTACAATTGGATCTTCTTCACACCATACACCTCCTCCACTTTCTTTTGGTTCAATTCTTTTTTCCTTTGCTAGTTTAGGTTCTAATATTCTGGTTGGATAGGCCCACTAATGACAAACTGTTGGGGATTTATTAAATCAAAGGACATCAATCATACCTCAAGGGCCATTATTTTTCCACAAGGTAGAGATGTAGAGGTTAAAAATATTCACTTATTACCTTTTTTAGGGAAAAAATGATTAAGTTCCAATCACTCAATTAAGAGAATTTGAAACCACATTAGCAACGGTAGCAGCTCAAAGTGGGGATAGAATCAAAATGATTACTTTTAAGTCAATCTTAAAAGATAAAGCTAATTTTTGGCTACAAATCCTTAGGACACAAATTAGTTCATTGAATGAATTTAAGACCATCTTTTTCCAAATGTTTCTATCTAATGATAGGTTGTATTCATTAAGAAAGCAACTAATGAGTTTTATGTGATTAGAAGATGAAGATTATGAGAGTAATTTTGATAAGTTTAAGGGGTTGTGTTTATAGAATCTAAATCATGGATTTCTAGCCCATAAACTTATTTAAATTTTTGTGGAAGGTCCATTACTATATTGTAGGTAAAATATTGACTTTGCATGTGATGGAAATATACTGAATGTGACACTAGAAGATGGTCGGAGAATAATAGATTCATTAGTAGATTAGAGTAAGAGATGATCAAAACCCAACATCATGCAAGGCATGATTCAAAAAATTGAATAATTAAATAAAAAATTTGATGAGTTGACATGGTTAATAAAGAAGCAAGCACATTTGGTGTAAAGTGAAGTATGTAGCCTTTGTGGTAGGCTATAACATGATTACACCACTTTCCCATTCTTATCATATTGTCAAGAGGAAGTGTAAGAATAAGTGAAGGCTTTTCAATGATATAGAAGCTAACCAACAATCACTTTCCCACAAAGACCACCTTCTCAACAATAATATCCTTGATGAGTGGTGAAGGTGCCCCTACACTTAATGATATGAATCACGAAGCATTCACACACAATCTAGTTAAATTCTATGGACTCTCTAGTTTTTGGTGCACTAGTCTTCTAGGAAGTGAATCTTACCCTAAGGTCATTTGTTGTTTTCCAAATTATAATTGTGAAATACAAAGGTATGATTAAGTGTAATTAAGGCATATGATTTTTATCATTTTATGTTTTATGTTCTTTGGTGATTGATGAGAGAGATAAAGTGATTTAATGACTAATTCAATATGACTAACTAACTGATCTCTAGCTAATCCTAACATAAGCATCCAATCCCACTTTCCATAAATTTCTTGAACACATGTATCCACTATTGGGTTACCAAGTGCTATGCTATTGGGTGCACCAAGCAATAATGCTACTAGGATTAGCAAGTGAATATGTGTTATGCTCGAAGCAATCATACTTATGTATTTAATCTATCTAGCTTATCTTACTTAATCAGCTTAATTACTTGAAAAACATTAAATAATTAACTAAAAGCATTAAATGCATGAATAAATATCTAAACTATCCAAAATGCTACAAGGTTTATCAAGAAGCTCATCTTTATTTTTGTACATACTATTGTGCTATAGTACAACAATGCTCGAATAAAGATTTTTACACTCAATGACTCCTATTGCAGGCACTCGAGAAAAATATTCTAACTTTCAAATGTAAAAACTACAATAGTTTAGCTATTACTATGAATTGGATGCCCATAAACATGGCTATGAGCTCATATTTATAGTTTTTTCTCTAGGGCTATATTGATAGGGCCCTATCAACGTAGCAAATGCTACATCCATGTGGCCTTGTTGATGGGGCAACACCATGTAAATGGGGCCCCATTAATGGGGGCCCATCAATGGGGGCCCATCAATGAGGCTGTCTCAATAGGAGTCCATCAATGTGATACTTCAATAACTTGATAAACCCCATGATTGAATGAAAATTTTTCCTTGAGTTCTTTTACAAATTGGAAAGGTATGGGATTATTGACTAACTCTTAACAAAACAAATAACTTGATAAAACTAAGTGCCCAAGTGTACAAATCAACAAATTACAAAAAATTGTGGTGTTCATGGCATAAAATTAAACATCATGATGTGACTACAAAAATTTGGATAGCACATCCTCTGATAGTGTAAAGATGATGATGAAGATCAGATAGTCCCAGGTGGTAGAGGTTCCTAAGGCTCTGAAGGACCTTCACCAACTACAAGCACGTGCAATAGCTAAGGTGGCTATGGCTATCCTACTATGATTGCAACCTCAAATGAAAGGTGAAAGGTGTCAATCAATGCCTTCAGCTTCTCCTCCTTACTTCGAGGATCATTCACAGTCCATGCAGCATCACCAATGTGGGCTAGAATCTAGACATTCCATGAATAGGGCATGATCGAGAACATCTCATTTACATTGATAAACCATGCATTGAACTATTTGCATTTGATGTTGAATGCCCTTACTAAATTTTTTAGCTCCTAGTAGTCATTCGTCCTCCTATCCAGGTTCTCAATAGTTGATCATTTATTTGTGAAGTATGCCTTGAGAACTTCGAGTTCAGCGTTAGTCACCATAAGCTTGTCCTTGGTGTCCTTGTGGTGCTTGAACTTGACCTCATAGAGCAAGTATGAGTTGGCCACCTCTTTCTCTAATTCAAATCATGGCTGTCCAATAGTTAACATGGTTAGATTTGCATAATAGAGATTGACAAGCTTCATGTACTCTATCATCTACTTGATCTGCAACTCCTTTATGTAGATTTTCACCTTATTGTAAGCATCTATCCCATCAATGATGGGTTTCCATACTTTTCTACCTTGTTGGAGTTTCTAGAGGGCTTCATTTACTTTTTCCTTTCCTAATTGGATATGTTTTTCATTTAATTTCTTCTATAGACCAACATGCTCTCTGTAATGATCTTTGACTTTCTTAAATTTGAGAGCTTCAAATTTTCAAGCGACTACCTTAATTGCAGTCTTCTTGCAAAAGACGTGCACCTCCTCCATGAAGAGATTCCTATTCTCTACTACCAATCTCGTTAATTTTTTGTTTTCTTTGGCCAGTTTCTTTTGTTGTTTATTGATAAATTTAGTTAACTATTTCTTGTGTGTATCAAGATTCTACAAGCAATGATTTTCTATGGTCAACTAGACATTCTCCTAATAGGTTTGATTCAAGGACTTTTGAATCTTATGTTGTGTGGCCTCTACCAAGCATCTATAGAACACCATCATTTCCATTGCACCCTCAAGACCTTTGAGCTTGGTGTGAAGTTATTCCATATCCTCATCTCTTGTTAGTGCTAGGTTGAGAAATGCAGGATCAGTAATCTAGACCCTTAATTTGACAACTTTCACAACCAAGCATTTGTTCTACTCGTTGGCTATTTTAAGTTGCCCCTCCAATATGATATTTTTTTCCCTTACCTCCAACAACTCTAACTAGGTTGTAGTGATGTTGTTCAAAAGGTCAAAGACATCCAAAAGTAGTTGCCCAATTCCCACCAATTGGTCTAGTAGTTCCTCATGCTATGCTATGCTTATTTTGCCACTTATGATCCCTATGGATGTTTGCACATCTTTGAGTCTAGTGATTTCTAGTGTAGACACTGTAGGTGCATTAAGTATTTTGAAACTCCTATCAGCAACCACATCTGCTATTGTTTCATACCCTTGGTGCTACATCACCAAAACTATTGTCCCCTCATCCTCCTCCAAGTGCACCAAGAAGGTTACAGCATTTGCAAATATTTATGGAAGTGTCTATTGTTCTATGAGAGATACTGTGACCTGTCTAGTGCTCAAATTCAACATTGTGGATATCTACATTCTTTGGGCCAAGAATGGGTCCACGCTCATCCATTAAGCTGATTATTTGGGCAACCTTAGTAAGATGACTCATGGCTAATTTGTAGATGAATGGGTCCCTGCCACTCATGCCTACTCATTTTCTCTTGTTCACTCAAGAGTTATTCTCTATATTCTCATAACTATTGGGTGGTTACAGTAATGTCTAACATAGTTTTTTGAGTGGCAGGTGGAGGTGGTGGTCACTACTCCTCTTTGTGGATAGTTGTGGCAGGAATTTTATCCTTCATCATTTCTACCAAGTTGGTAGTTGAAATAGTTCTAACTGTGTCTTTGGTGTAATGGACTATCCCTCTTCTTTGACAGAGTTTCCAAATGAGGCATGGGAAGGAAAGTGCCTTTCTTCCACATTCATTTTTTAAAACCTCTTCATCTCTAGATAGAACAGTTGTGGAAGGTTGACCAAGAATCTCCCACTCAGAGTGATGCATGCATGAGTAGAGAAGGTAGTGATTTTGCTTGGCCTCACTATGGGATTGAGGTGGAAGGCTGTAATCTTATAATGAATCCTCTCTATTGATGTGAGCATGCCAAACTCCTTGTGGTCAACACCATAACATCATTGCACCCATTTTTCTTGATGCTTAAATTTTCCTACATTGGGATTTTAGTAAGATTTTTTCTTGTTTCAAGCAACCCAAGCACTGCAACAATGGCCTACCCTGAGAAGGATAGTGCAATGTCCTTGATTTTCACTATTGCTCCAAGTTTCTTGTAATTCCAGAATTGGAATGTTTCTCCCATGTATCACTCCCTAGTGGAAGTGATGATTGGCCACATGGGAGAGGCCTTATGTTGGTCTTGTACTTCTCTTGGTGCATGCTCTAGGAAAGGGTCAAAATTTAACTCCTAAAGCACTAATTTTTGGACCTTCCTTGATTTAATCTAATTTAGGCAAGCCTCTATTAAGGTCATCTCAAGATTTTCTAGTTGTACTGGTGCATCATCCCAATGGAAGTGTTTTTTTGTTGCTATTTCTAGCTCTGGAATCTATCTGATAGATTCCACTTCGACCTCTTCCCTGAGAGGACCTATGACATGGGTGCAAGTGGTTCTTCTTGGGGCTATTCTTGGCCTCTTCCTATTCTAGGACATTTCTCCCTTTGTTGGGATGGTCTTGCTTCCTACGTGTGCTTTCCTTTTGGTGCCATCTACAGTTACAACACATTCATGGATTAGTAGAGGTAATGTGTAAATTTAAAGTTTTGAGTACCTTTCCTATTAGTTACTTAGTTACACTTTGGCTAAGGTTTGACCATGGTAGATTAATTATTTTATTAAATATTTATTATAATTATCACCAAAGCTTGTTGAAAATGTTTAACTCTTGTAATTTAGTATTTATTAGTTAACTTTTCAGTTAAACCCTTGTGGGAGTTAAGAAAATAGTGAATTTTTTCTTGTCAAATATGATACATTTGTGGTCCCCACAACAAAGAGCTTACCTCTAGTAGTTTTAGGGTCAAAGAATGAAATGATTTGGATAAATGGTTTATAAGTTATGGGCTCTAGAAGGTTCTGGGCTCTAAAAAATTGAAAAACCCCTTTGCCATTTATGTGAAAATGTAAACTTTTCTAAGTGGGGCCATGTCTATTTATACCATTTTTGACTTACATCAATGAGGCCTCATATACAAGGCCTCATATATGAGTCAACTCTGTTGATGGGGCCCATTAGCAAAAATTTTCAAACATCAATATCTCAAAAAATACAATGAATTCTTCAATGAAATTGGCGTCTAAGGAATTTCAAAAAAGCCAAGAATATGATTAAATCATTGAAGAGGATCTTTGATAGCTCAATAATTGAAAATTTTGATGGAGAATGTATTTGATGAACAAAATTTGTAAAAGAATACATGGTGTGATGTAGAAGATGGGTGTACAAAAGATTTGGTTTGCAAGGATGTCAAAGGATAAGGAGCTTAACAAACTCAACCAAGAGATATGCAAGTGGGTCCTTTCCATAGTAGGCACATGCCTTTTTTACTCTTGAATAACCTCAAATTAAGGAGTTCATAGACCCCATATATGACTAATGGTCAATGGAAGTTAAAAACCAAAACTCGAAAGATTCTACCTAAGAATTCAAATACGTCAAACCATGACATAGAATCAAGAACATGGACATCAATAGTGAGTTGAATTATGGTCAGCATAGATGGATGATAGAGAAGGTGAAATGGAATTCCAACTAAGGTCATAAGAAGTCCCTTGTGAAGTTTATGTTTAAAGTGATCAAAGAAGATCCATCCTTAGTCTAGACCAAAACCAACCTCTTTTTAGTGACTTTGCATCACCACTTCAAGACTGATCCATCCCCTCAAGACACAAGAGTGCTTCCATAAAACAACAACCACCATTCCATAAAGAGAAGAAAAGAGAAATAGGAAGTGAGATAAGACCTTAGTTAGAGAGGACCTTCACGCATGGGTGCATGTCTTTATAGTCCCATAACTGGTGCTTGTATCCTATTTATTTGTCTAAGAGGTGTGCTTTGAATTCCCATCATGTTTTTTTTCTTTTGTTTGTTTTGTTTATTTTTTTTCTTTTTTTTTATTTTATGGATGAGAATCACACCATGTAAAGACTTATTTTTCTTCCTATTATTGGAACNCTAGTCCCATAACTGGTGCTTGTATCCTATTTATTTGTCTAAGGGGTGTGCTTTGAATTCCCATCATGTTTTTTTTCTTTTGTTTGTTTTGTTTATTTTTTTATTTTTTTTATTTTATGGATCAGAATCACACCATGTAAAGACTTATTTTTCTTCCTATTATTGGAACAAGGAATGGTAAGAGGTTGATGAGAACACTCGAGCACTCAAGTAAGTAGAAGAGCATGAAGAGTATTGAGTCCCCTTGAAGTCACACCTTGTTCAAACCTTTGAATCTTTTCCAATTGCAAAAACTACCAAGGTCACAAATATATTAAAAGTTGGTTTAATGAAAGGGATCTCAAACTTTAAAAACAAGGAAAACTATAGAGTTTATAGACGAGTGGATGTCGTGGACTCACCAGCTATTCCATGAAAAAGAAACCATGACTAAGTCATTGGCACAGGAATTCAAAAATAGAAACCAAACATTAGCAAACCAAAAACATAAAGCACAAACCACCATTAGTGACAACCACAGCACCACTATGTCCTATTGGCAATAAAGCACTTTTATTAGCAAAAATTTGAAAATCACACTTAAACAAAACAAAGTAAAATACACTAGAAAGTGTAAAATATTCAATAAAGATTTAAATGTACTAAGGATGGTGTAAAATAAAAAATGATGTAAAAATAAGATAAATTTTGAAAATCAAAAAGTTCTAAAATAAAAAAATTGCAAAATCAAAAATGTGAAAAATGAAAAATAGAAAAACTGAGGAGCCATATGGATGATCAGCATGGATGGCCATCTCCCCCATGATTGAGTTGGAAGGAGGAGATTCAAAAAATTTAACATGGTTGTCCATCCATTGAGGTATTTGTTCCACTAGCTTGCTTTGGCTCATGGAAAAGCTTCACTTGTTGGATGTTGATCAACTACTTTTTATTTGGGATCTCGAGTTTGTATATTATCATGGCCCTAGAAGGAAAGGTTTCATCAATTATGGAAGGTCCTTCCCACAATATTTGAAATTTTATTTTCTAAAGTACATGTGTGGGATTCCAATAAAGAACTTTATCTCCTATTTGAAATTTTACTTTCCATATTCTCAGGTCATGTCATTATTTGTTGAATGCCTTATGTACTTCATTCAAAGATAGGGCCACCAATTAGTTTTTGTCTAACACATTGAGGTTGATCAATCTTTCTTTTGGACTAGACTAGATCAAGATTCAGGTCACAGGCTATTGAGAGTGTACACAACTTAGATTGAATTAGGAGCATTGGGAGTTTTCCATACACTAACTCATAGGGAGAGTAGCCAATAGAAAGCTTCCATGTTGAGTAGTAGGCCCATAGGGCATCATTGAGTTTTGTGCTCCAATCTCTCCTATATTTGCTTTTGGTCCTTGTTAGGATCTTTGTGATCTCCCTATTGGTTACCTTTGCTTGACTGTTGGCTTGGGGGTGATAGGGTATTATTAATTTATGTTTAACCCCAAAGTGTTTCATCAACTTTTTTAAAAGTAGCACCTGTGAAGCAAGCTCCATTGTCAAAAATTAGTGCATGTGACATCCCAAACCTATTGATAACATTTTTCTATACAAATCTAACAACAATGGATGATGTACAATTAGTGATGGTTACTGCTTATACCCATTTTTTGCAATAGGTAACTACTACAATGATATACACGTTTTCATTTGACATGGGTGTAATGGGACCCATGAAGTCCATGCCCCATATGTCAAAGGGCTCTAATGGCTAAATCCACTGTTAAGGACTCTCCATTCAAGCAGTTACCCCACCATATCTTTGACAATGTTCAAAAGATCAAAAAAATTGGTGGAAATCCCTAAAGATTGTAGGCCAATATTATGCTACCATCAATATTTTTATCATCATGTGTCTTCCTGCATAGTGGCCTCCACAAGGGCCTTCATGAGCATCCTAGAGAATGCATAGTTGATCTGCATTAGAGACACATCAATGAACTAGGCCATTGGTGCATACCTTATAAAGTTGTTTATTTATTTCCATGAAGTATTTTGGCCAATGAAAAAAACTATTTCTTCTTCCTAAATTCCATACCTTGTGACATCTCTTAAGTAAGAAGGTAAGTGAAGATGTTGTCATACCATTTTGTTTTTGTGGGCACCTGGTCATTTATTTTTCCTATAAAGAGGAGTTCACCTATAAACTTATCAAAGAATGAGCGTTCCTTGTCTTTATTATCCCATCTTAATTAAGAGAGGTGGTTAGTGGCCACATTTTTAGTCCATTTTCAATCTACAATTGTGAGATCAAATTTCTGCAAGATCACAAGCCATCGTATGATACAAGGACTTACCTTCAACTTATTCATCAAGAAGTGGATGGCACTGTGGTCTATATGTACAAATATTTTATAACCAGACATATAGTTCCTAAAATTTTCAAGATCATACACCATTGCCATTAATTCTTTCTCCATTGTGATGTAATTCAACTATGCATCCACAATGCTTTGGCTTGCGCAATGAATGTAATATGGATGTTTCTTGTCATCCATCTGTGTAAGCATGGCTCCCAAAGCATAATTAGATGTGTCCATCATTATGTAAAATGTTCTGAACCAATTTGGTGCTCATAGAATTGAAGTCTCTACAAGATTTTCCTTTAGTAGTTGAAATGCATGTTCACACACCTTGAACTAGATGAATGAAGCATCTTTCTTCGTAAGCTTAACCAATGACTTTGCAATCTTAGAGAAATTCTCTATGAATCACCAGTAGTAGCTAGTATGTCCAAGGAATCATTGAGCATATTTAGCTATATTTGGTTAGTGTGTGATTCCTTGAATGATCCTTATTTTTTTTTTTGGATCTACCACAATCCCTACCTAAGTCATTCTATGCTCCAATACTATGCCTTCCTAGACCATTAAATGGATTTTCTGCCAATTAAGCCTAAGGTTTGTTTGCACACATCTTTTTAGTACCTACTTAAGGCAATCCAAAGCTTGCTCAAATGTAACCCCATAGGTAGAGAAGTCATCCATGAAAACTTCTTTCCTGCTACTAATTTGTTGTTGGAAAATACTAAGGACCAGGTGTTGAAATGTTGCAAGGGAATTACATAGACCAAACAACATCTTACAATATGCAAAATTCCCCCATGAACTTGTGAATGTTGTCTTGGCCTAATCTTTTAGCATAATTTGAATTTGGTTATAGCCACTATATCCATCCAAGAAGCTATAATAGCAATGCCTAGAGATAGTGTCCAACACTTGGTCTACAAATGGAAATGGGAAATGATCTTTAAATTTTATCGTATTCAATAACATAAAGTTGATATAGACTTCCACTTGCCATCTTTCTTTGGCACAATTATGAGCGGGCAAACCCACTTACTATATGCAATGGGATAGATGAACCCCATCTTGATAATTTTTTCTATTTCCTTCTTGATGATCTATTTCAATTTGGGATTTAGCTACCTCTATAGCTACCTTCTTGACTTCATGGCCGAGTCAGTGTAGATGTGATGCTGGCATATCCTTGGATCGATTCCTGTCAGCTTGGGATATGACCAAGCACAGGTTGTTGGCCATTTGTTAACCACCTTAAACAACTTTTCTCTTCATACAAGAGCAAGTTTTACATTGATTATGATTAGCTTTCCATTGTTTAAAACTACATAATCCATGTTAGCTAATAGATTTTTTAACTCTAGGGGTTCCTATTTGAAATTATCAAGGATTTCCAACTCTCCCCAATAGGTATCATCATCTTCTTCATCAAAGAGTTGGTGATGAACTTGCTTAAATTCATCCATGCTTTCAACATAGGCACATGTCAAGCACTTAGTAGGCTCCATGCATAATGTGCTACTATCAAAGTTAATTATCAACCACTAGGTACCCTCCTATTTGGTGGCTATTGTGTATAGGCATCTTTGAATATATATTTCATGTGCACACTAATTACATGCTTGAATGAATGTACTCTTAATGGACCAAATTTTTTACATGAAATTGCAACCATTATCACTATATGCAATTCATGGAACATGCTTCTTCTCTAAATGTCCAAATTCATTTTCCTTGGAGATTTTCAAGGAGAGGGCCGTAATCCCCATTCATGCATCAACTGTGCTTAATCAAGCCCTGCCCACAATAATGGGAAAGTCACCTTTGCAATTTTTCACCTTTATCACTATAAAATTGACAAACAAGGACCATCCATAAACTATGGTTACAATGTCCTCCACTAATTCTAAAGGGATAATAATTGATTGATTTGCCAATTCTAAACAAATGTTGCTCTTCTTGAGAGGCTGTAGGTTCCAAGCCTTGTACATGTCATGGGAGATAAGATTGACACTGGAACTAGAATCAAGAAGAGCCTTGCATGGCTCAGGTCTAACATTCTATAAGTAAATAAGAGGACTACTTAGGTCCAATATTTTTGTGGGAAGATTACTGGCCTTAATCCAATCAAAACCAACATGAGTTAGCATTACAGTGCAGATCTAAGGTGGCACTTGGTTTGAAGGGTACTCGAATGTATTTGATGCAAAGACTGAGGATGTTGGAGATACATGGTGACTAGCCAAATTAGGTTATGAGGGTTTGGGATGACTATTGGGTTGAAAAAATAGGTGTTTCCAAGATCGATTATCTGAACCACTTGGTTGGAAAGCTAGTTGTGAATATACAACCCTCGTAGCATTTCGTTGTTTTGGCTATAAAGGAATTTCACCTTACATGGATGGAATAGGAGGTAACTGGGTTGAGGGTGGAGGGATGTGTGCAAATGAATATGGAGGATAGTAAGAATATGGATTCTCTTCTTAAGTAGATGGTGAATGAATTTGATGGTACTCTAGAGGCTAATAGTAATTTTGGAATGATGCATGACTCGCAAAACTTCTTAGAGAGATGGGTTGCTAAACATAGTATCCATATGGATTTGGTTGCCTATAGGGTATTGTTGTCTTGGTGGTGCAATTTCTCATAACTGTGGTTGGTGCAGCTATTGCTATTATTCATATGATTGTGGTAGATCTCCACTTGGATAGTAAGCCTATTATTTCTAGTAGAACTACCTTAAATTACATTGAGGATAAGGTAATCATCTAGGTGCTTGCCTCCATGCTAGTCAAGGATTCAATGAGTACACCCAAGACTCTTGTAAGTGTGACATCATAGGGAAACATCTCTTAGGATGTTCATATTGACAAATGTCACAACCAACAACATGATTAGAGTCTATCTCCATAACTTCTTCCACTATATCAACTTTTCCCTTATCTCTTTGGTAGGCATGTTTAGCTTTTTTCTCCCTCTTATGGTTATGATCACTATTTTTCTCTTTGGATTCTTTAGTAATCTTCATAGTAATTTGGAATTTTTCATCCAACAAGTTCCATAATTTGTCAACCTTTGCCAAAATATCATAAATAGATTTCTGGATGGGCAAGGTTTTCCTATTCACGACTTCATCAAATGATGACTCCTCCTCATCACAGAATTAGACCTCCCTTTTCCTAATGGAAGGGTCCCTATTATATTCTTCTACACTTTTCATTTTTCACAACTCACCTTCTTCTTTTGCTACCTACTCTATCAACCTTTGTATCTGATGAGCTAGATAATCTCCCTTGGACATAAACCCCAAGAGTTCTTTTGGTTTCTACTCTAACCCCATCTACAATGTAGTGGAGTTATTCCCTCTAAGAATAACCATGGCTAGGGTATCAATGTAAGAGAGAATAATATCTTCCCATGGTAGCATCCAAGGGTTCATGTGCTCCTTATTTCTAGCCTTGGATTTGCCTTCTTAGATTGGATACTTTAGAGCACGTCTAGTATTTCTCATTAAATAGCTCAAGCATTGTACTCCATTCATGAATAGATTCTAACTCAAAGGATTGGTACTAGCTTTCAACATCCTTAATGAGTATCTCAGGGAAGAGTTTTAGTTTTTGCCAATCATTTTCAGTGTTCAGCAAGGCACAAGAATCATGAAAATCTTGTGGATGTTTCTATGGATTATAGTTATATTGCCCCTCAAATCCTAGGATATTGTTCATGTCAAAGCACATGATCCAACTATCTTTCACATGCCTAGTTGAAATCTTAACTACCTCTGCAATATTAAGCATGCTTCAAGTTGCCAATAGATTATCATCATCATCATTATTTCATTGTCATTAATGATGTCCTCTACTACCCCTTTGATTATTATGGACATGGTGATTAGTATTATTGCCTCATTGCTCACCTCCATAACAATTGTTCCTTCTACAACATCTTTCATAATCAAAAGAGGAAGAAGAAGTAGATGTAGATGAAGAAGAGGAAGAGGGAGGAGGACTACCTCCACCATGAAATCTACCAATTTCCACTTGGCTATCACAATCATGTTCATCAAATTTCTATCATTTTGATGCTTGTTTGATCCGTTACGTTGACTACAATCTTTTCTTGAACCTAAATTGTGAATTATAGATTGCAAATTCAAGGTCACATCCTTATCACCAGTAACAAAGGGTAGAGAATCTTCATGCTAAGAGCCCTTAGAGGCAAGATTCTTATTGTCATCTTAGTTCAATAGGAGCAAGGGATTAGTGAACCATTTCCCCTTAGCATCCTCATGATGCCTCTCTTGATGTCAATCTCAGTGGAACAATAGTCTCAGTAGTTGTAGTCTTGCATAACATATTCTTCTTGAAGATTGTGAATGTCTAACTTCTTAAGAGTTTGAAGCAACATCACAAGCATAGATTGATCAAGAGGCATTACAATATTCCCCTCCATATCATGCCACTGTAATTGCTCATCCTAATGTAGGATGAAGATGAAGTCTAGTACATACTCATTAGGATGAGTATATACCACTTTGCACTCTTGTGGGAACAACAATTTCATATCATTTCACTTGTGAGAAGAAGACATTTGGTAAAAAAATAAAGTATTAGTATGCTTTTGTAGTTATATTGTTTGCGAATGATATTAACCTTGAGGTTCATCCAATGATATTAATGATATCCACTAAACCTAGATAGTGCATGTTTCAACAAAAAGAATCCCCAGCAACGGCATCAATGATGAATGGTGAAGGTACCCCTACACTCAACCATATGAATCATGAAGGATTCACAAATGATCCAGTTAAATTCCATGGACTCTCTAATTTCTAGTGCACTAGTCTTCTAAGAAGTGAATCTTGCCCTAAGGTTGTTCGTTGTCTTCCCAATTACACTTGTGAAGTACAAAGGTATGATTAAGTGTAATTGAGGCATATGATTTTTGTCATTTTATGGTTTATGTTCTTTGGTGCTTGAAGAGAGAGATAAAGTAATTTAATGACTAATTCGATCTAACTAACTAATCGGTCTCTAGCTAATCTTAACATAAGCATCTGATCCCACTTTCCATACATGTCCTAAACCCACATATCCACTACTGGGTTACCAAGCGCTATGCTACTAGGTGCACCAAGCAATAACACTACTAAGATTACCAAGTGAATACGTGTTATGCTCAAAGTAGTCATACTTATGTATTTAATCTATCTAGCTTATCTTGCTTAATTAGCTTAATTACTGGGAAAACATTAAATAATTAACTAAGAGCATTAAATGCATGAATAAATATCTAAACTATCCATAATGCTACAAGGTTTATCAAGAAGCTTGTCTTTATTGTTGTACACACTATCATGCTTAGGTACAACAATGCTCAAATAAATATCTATACACTCAATGACTCCTACTATGGGCACTTGGGAAAAATATTCTAACTTTCAAATGTAAAATCTATAAGAGTTTAGCTACTACTATGAATTGGATGCCCATAAACATGGTTGGAAGCTTGCATTTATAGGTTTTTCTCTAGTGTTGCGTTGATAGGGCCCTATCAATGTAACAAACACTATGTCAACGTGGCCCCATCAATGGGATAACACCATGTAAATAGGGCTTGTTGATAGGACACTTTGATGCTCATCAATCCTCAAAATAATTTTAGACTATTTAAGAGCCCAACTAATGAGAACTTAGATAAACTCAATGAAATTCTTGCTTCCTTCATTGAAAGTAGGCAGTTCATGAGTGAAATAAGAAGAAGATTCCAAGACTTAACAAAGAATGAATTACCTTATCAACTTGAGCCAAATCCTACATTTCAAAGAAAGGGTAAGGAGCAATTTCATTTCATAACTACTAGGAGTGGAAAGACCATTGAGCCTAAAGCCCAAAAGAAGATTATATTTCAAGAAGTTGGGATCCAAGAAAAAGTTCAGCCACAAGTACTAAATAAAGAGGAAAATAACCAATAAATAAGAAAAAGAGAACAACCATTAACCTCTTCTCCTCTGCCTAGATAAAAAACCTTATTCCATTTTCCTAAATGATTGCAAGAGGACTTTACAACTAAGGCCCATATAGAAAACATGTTTAGCAAATTATATTTGCATATTCCTTTAGAACAAGTTGTAAAGGATGCACCTCTTTATGCCAAGTATTTAAGAGAATTATGCACTAATAGAAGGGAAGAAAAGATTCCTAGGCAAGTTTATTTGGTTGATAATCTATCTCAACTTATAAAAACCCATGAGTTCCAAAATATCAAGATCCAAGGGTTCCTACAATTCTAATTAAAATAAATGAATAAATTATTAGGAATGCTTTATTGGATCTATGAGCTAGTATCAATATTATGCCACTTGAAATGGCTTGGTCACTTTATTTGGAGGATATAAGAAAGGTAAATATGACAATCTCTTTGGCTAATGGTTCTAATGTAAAACCTATAGGAGTAGTGGGAGATTTACTAGTAAAGGTTGAAAGAGGAAAATACCTTGTTGATTTTGTAGTATTGGAAGTAAAAGATCTAAATTTTTTTCCCATCATATTAGGTAGATCTTGATTAGCAATAGCTGATGCAATAATTAATCATAGATCAGGGCAACTCCAATTATCTTTTGCTAATCTTACTTTTATGCTTAACATATATGATAAAGTAAAAGAGGATTGATTGAATGAAGATTTGAAAGAGGCTAGAGTGCCCTATACAATACGCACTTTAGCAGTGGCAAAAGATAGGGAAACATTGGTACTAAATAGTTTTGAGAAAGAGCCTTTAGACCACCCCTCGCACCCCCCNCCCCCCCCCCCCGACAAAAGAATAAAAAGATCTCCTTGCCCAAATTTTGAATTTGTATTTGGGAAATATTGGATAAAAAATTCAACCACCTAATAATGACTCTTTGAATCTTATAGAATTACCCAATACTATTAAGTACCTGTTTCCTTAATCATAATAAATCAATAATAATAAATTTCCAACTTTCTGATGATCAAGAAGCTAAATTATTAGAAGTTTTACATAGAAAGTATAAGGCATTTACATGGATTTATGAGGAACTTCATCAAGAAATCTCACCCAACATCTACCAACATCATAGCTATGTAGAAGAAAATGTGAAATTGGTAATAATTCCCCCTAGACAAATTAATCTATCTTTAAAATAAATAGTTAAGGATGAGATTTCTAAACTTTGGAAGGAAGGACTCATTTATCCAATAGTCAATAGTGAATGGATAAGCCCTATTACTGTTGTTCCTAAAAAAGGTGAAAAATGAAGAGTTTTTCTTGATTATAGGAAGCTCAATCAAAACACAAAGAAGGATCATTTCTCTCTACCTTACATAAACCAAATTTTGGAGAAATTAGAAAGAAATGAGTATTATTATTTTTTGGATGGGTTTAGTGGTTCCAATAAAGTAGTAATTACACCTAAGGGCCAACATAAAATAACATTTACATGTCCATATGGAACTTTTACTTACTGACAGATGCCTTTTGGCCTCTGTAATGCACCTGCTACTTTCCAAAGAGCCATGATATTAGTATTCTATGATATTTTAGAAGATTATGTGGAAGTTTATGGATGATTTTTCAATTTATGGGGATAGTTATGAACAAACATTACAACATTTAGAATGTTTATTAGAAAGATGTATTGATAAAAATCTAAAATTGAGTTGGAAAAAGAGTCATTTGATGGTTACAAGAAGTATAGTCTTGGAACATGTTATCTCTAAGAATGGGATAAGAATAGATGAGGAAAAAGTAAAAGTAATATCTACACTACCAGCTCCAACTAATTTAAAGACCGTTCGATCCTTTCTAAAACAAGCTAGATATTATAGGCAATTTTTCAAATATTTTTAAAAAATTGCTAAACCACTTTACATGCTCCTAGAAAAAGTTGTTCCTTTTGTATGGACTAATGATTTTCAAGAATCATTTTCAAAACTTAAGAAAAGAGTAACCACCACCCCTTTACTTAATGCATCCAATTGGAATTTTTTATTCAATTTAATGTGTGATGCTAGTGACACCACTGTATGGGTAGTTTTAGGAAAATATATAGATAATAAGCCATGAGTCATCTATTATGTGTCTAAAAGTTTAGATCAAGCCCAAGTAAATTATACACTACCGAAAAAGAAATTTTAGCCATTATGTCTTCTTTGGATAAATTTAGACATTATTTAATAGGATATAAAACTAGAGTTTATACTAACCATTTAGCCATTAAAGTTTTAGCTAGTAAAAAATAAAAAATACTAGAGTAATAAGATGGTGTCTATTACTCCAAGAATTTGATTTAGACATTTTAGATAAAAGGGGTAGAGAAAATGTTGTGGTAGATAATCTTTCTAGATTAGAAACAAGGGATGAAAATAGGATAAAAGGAGTATTCCATGATGAATTTCTTGATGAACAATTCTTTTCCATAAACAAGGATCCATGGTTTGCTNGGAATGAATGATACCTTTATATAATATGTAAAGATAATGTAGCAAGAAGATGTGTGGTTGAGGATGAAAAACAAGAAATTTTACATATGTGCCATGATGACCTTGGAGGTGGATATTTTGATAGTAGATGCATTACTATCAAAATTTTGCAAAGTGGATTCTATTGGCCTTTTCTATTTAAATATGCACATAAATATGTTCAATAATGTGATAAATGCCAATGAAACTAAAAGACAAGAAATGTGACTAAATTTAATTTTAATAACTAAAGAATTTGATGTGTGGGGAATAGACGTTTTAGGACCATTTCCACCATCTAGTGGATGTCAATACATTTGGATTTGTATTGACTATGTTACCAAGTGGGTAGAAGATAAACCACCCCAAAAAATGACATTAAAGTAGTGGTAGCTTTCCTTAGAGAAAATATTCTAACATGATTTGTGATCAAGGAACTCATTTTGTGAATAAAATAACGAAACATTTCCTTAAGTCTTGTGGAATTCAACATAAAATAGCTACTTCTTATCATCCTCAAACAAATGATCGAGTAGAAAATGCAAATATAATTATTTTAAAGATACTAACCAAAACTATATGTAATAAAAAGAAATATTGGTCAAAAAGATTACAAGATGCACTTTGGGCCTATAGAATTACATATAAAACAATTTTAGGTTATTCACCTTACCAATTGGTTTATGGGAAACAATTTTTATTGCTCGTATAAATCAAATACCAATCTTTATGATTAGCACAACAATTGAATTTTGATGAATAAATAAATCATGACTCTAGAATGATTCAAATACATGAACTTGATGAAATGAGGTCAAATGCCCTTGATAAGAAAAAAAATTATAAAAAATCAAATGAAGAGTCTACACAATAAGAATACTTTTAAGAAACACTTTTCAACAGGTGATAAAGTTCTTTTGTATAATATGAGATTACAGAAATTTCCAAGTAAGCTAACAACTCAATGGGAAGGCCCTTATCTAGTGGTACAACCCTATCATAATGGAAGTGTCTGAATTTCACCTATTGATGATTCATCATCTACATTTCTAGCCAATGGACAAAGACTTAAATTATATCATCAACATCATATTGAGGAATCAGGAGAAGATGAACTAGTAGAGCTAATTAAACCAACTTATCCCAAAGATAATGAAGAAAATGAAACAAGTCAATTAGAAGTCCAAGCCATGTGTAGTAATCTTTAGCAAGAGCCCTACATGATATTGTAATATAATAAATAAGTATTTTAGTGTATGAATTTTTCCTTGAAAAATGTAGAGGAAAATAGTAATTTCTATTATTAATTGAAACTTAAAAGAATTCATTAGCATCATGTCTAGAATGAAATGGAAGGACAACTCCCCCTACCTTGAGATAGGTCAGTTTAAACCCAAAATCCATATAATGATGAGCCTTAGATTAATAAACTAATAAATTATGTTAATAGATTTTTTTTTCTTTCTAATATTCTTTAAGTTTCTAAGTTTGATGATCATTGGAATAATAACCACATTTGGTTTTGGAGCATTTATGAATGGTCATAGTAATTACCTTCTTGGTAAGTCAATATGGTGAAAAGGATGTGTCATATTGGGACTAGCTATAAAGGTGCCTTTAGCATGAGAAATGTCATTGTAATCAAGTAATCCACCATCACATATGTTCAAAGAGAATTTTTGCCCCCACAAGAACCTCATGATTGAAGAGGACCACACACACACACACACACACAGAAATCATCACTATATGTCATATGATCCCATAAAAACCTTCAATCATGAGCAAGGCCACACTCCCACAAGAACCTTACAGATGAAGTGATTTTCATGGATCACACTTTTCAACATCCCATAAGAACCTCCTTCCATAAGTAGAGTGTTTGAGGATGGAGAAATTATTTTCCATATTCATTTTCTTAGCTATCACCTTTTACCTAGGTTATGATACTAGACTCGATGGATTGACTTATCTTATTAGGTATTTTAGTACTTCCCTTCATTATTACTCATTTTTTGTCCCTTTCTTCATGTTACTTTTAACCTTAAAGAGTAGTGTGTATTCCTATGTTTGCTCCTCTCTTTCTATTTATCTTCCATCTTTTTCTTTTTGAGTTGCCATCTCTTATGTCTAACAGTACTTTTATGCAAGGGTTTAACATGTTTTTCCCATTATGCCCTCTATAGATGTTAGTGGTTGAGATCCCTATTATGGTGGGCCATTCTGGATACTAACATTTGTATGACCCAAGGCTATCAATACACTATACATAATAGAGGATATATAAAACCCATGGCATTTTTTTCCTTTCTAGTATATCCATTTGTCCAGCCCACTTTTTAATTATTTCTTATATTTCTACTACTTAACCTAGGTATGATACATATCCTAAATTATTAGGAGGGGAATAGCCAACTTCAAATGGATAGGATATTAGGGTATAACCAACATGGAAATTGATCCAAGAGCAATTTAAGGAATTCATTTGATGCAAGAAATGCATCTTGGATCCTTAGAACATAGGAAAGGTTAAGACCTTGAGTTTGTAAGACATTCTAGCATCAAATGAAGCAAACCTTATGAGGTTGTGTTTTAGCCTAATCAATTCTATGAAGGGCCTTCCTAATAGAGTTACATGTGAACTCCTATCCAAATAATAAGAATTTATTACAAGAAGTGAAAAAATGAATAAAATCATGTACATTATTAAGTGAATAAAATTATTATGCCAATATCAATTAGTATCATGTTTTGTGATGAGGAGTGATTATAATAAGTTATTCTATCAAAGGATATTGAGGTATCAATGTCTATAGAAGTTAGACATAAAAACTTAAAGATGTTGGAATTAGTCATATTAAGAGACACTAAGCAGTCAATGTCTCATTAAAAGACAAATCAAGATATATCAACTTCCATGATATGGTTTGATAAAGTAAAAAATAGAACTCATGTTATCAATTTAAATATTGATTTAAATTAAGATAAGGCATAATGGATATATCAATTCATATAGACTTAATCGATATAAATTGAGGAAGGATAAATTTGACAAAATATTTCACATTTGAATAGTGGGGCTTCAATATAATTTGATATGTTGGTCAAACATGTTGATTCATGCTACTAAATCAATGTCAATCAATACATCTAAAATTTTCCCAAATGTCTTGCATATTATTAGCACAATTGCAATATAAATTGATATATTAGAGACCTAAATATTTTATACATCAATCTATATTAATGGATCTATGAAATTTGACCCGAAACATTATGATCCACGTTGAGGTCATGATGAATATTAATATAGATAAAATCAAAAAAAAGTATTAGTAAGGCAATAGCTTTACCATAAAACCACCACCTTGTGGGGTAGATAAACATTGTTGGCAAAACACCTATGAGGTAATGTAGATTAAGGCATTTGTTTGTGGATTAGAGCCTTTATTTTATTCAATTAAATCCATAGCACCTTTCTAAGATGAACCATGACAAGGAGTGAGGTCTTCACATCCATGTCAACCTTTATCTTTCAATCACAATTGTTCTTTCAAGAGGGTAAGAAAAATTTACCCACTATAACAGATTTTTCAAATCAAGCATGAAATGTTAATATTTTTTTATTTTTTAATAATTCATGCATAGTTCTTCATTATAAAATGGTCAAATCATCAAGCACCAAGCAACAAGCCAAGGTAAGCATGGGCTTTATGGAGGAAATTGCTGGTAATTTTGGTATGATAAATATTTTGATTATATTGCAAATGCTGAGGAGTGAACACTTAAAAATTAATCATGGCACTATGAGGCTAACTACTTTGAGTGGTTCAACCATACGAATGTGGTAGTGTAGGAGCAACTAGAAACAATGCATTACAGGGCTTTCATTAGAGCTTCCATCAACTAGTTTAACCAAGAGGAGGTCTTGGAATTTTATAGGAATATTAAACCACACCTCACCAAGTCCAACCCTCCATAGCATGATTTAGGTTCTTCCATTTAGAAGACAAGAGTCAAGGTGACAGTGGTCATACTGTAGGAGTGGTTTGGGCTACCAGCTAGGGGAGATCATATCTTTTAGCCAAAAGCAAACACTAAGGAGAAATATGATCTCGTTCACAAATTTATTGGTGATTTTGATTTGGGGTGGTTGTAGGTGCATGGTTTGCATTTTGTAAGCCTTCAACCTGAACATTGTGTGATGGCCAAAATGATCATCATGAATGTCCTATCTTTAATGCACACTACTTACATGCTTAGCGTTGTACTTCATGTTATGAAAGCATTAAGATTTGGGAAGGAAGTGAATTTTTCTTACCTCCCAATCAAGTATTTAGTCTACCATTACAATGATGATTCCTTGAAGTTGTGTTTTTCTTTCTTGATTTTATTAATTCTCTAGAAGTGTGGAGTTCCAAAGCTCATGATAGGAATAAAGGTGCATCCTTCAATCCTAAAAGAGGACACCTTTGCCTGTTCTCTAAAAATTTATATAGAGGTTGGTCCATTCATCAAAGAATCAAAGGAGTCAAGTTCTTCATTAGCACATGAAGCTAGTGAAATTCAAGGGTTTAAAGATAAGGTTTGAAGCTAGCTCTAGTAGGTCTAGTCCACATAAAGGGATATTTTAATAGTGATGGAGAGGATCAACTCAACCCTTATCATCATGGACAAGAGAATGGCAAACATTGAAAAACATGTCCATCCTCAAATCTAGGATAATGATGAAGGGGTGGAGCCCTCTAATTTTGAAGAGCATATGGAGGTGGAAGTAGGCTGAGAGGCCTAATATATCTCTTAGATTTAATTTTATTTTTGTTGATGCATGGCTATGTGGCCATTGTTGTGACTATAGACAAGTTTAATTTTTGTTTCTTATTAAAACTATGGTGGAATATCGATTAAAGTTAATGATCTTTTTGTTTATTTATATGTTCATAGATGAATTGGATATAATGTGATTAGATAAATTCTTAATTACATAGTAATGTAATATAAATCTAGAATTAGGATCCTAATAGTAATTTTAATTTTCTTTCATAGCCACTTTAGGTAGTTGTGCATATATTATGCATGATAAAGGTTTTTATTAGTAATTTGTTTTCTACTTTTGTGGCTAGGCACTAGCCAAAGGCTAGTTGGGGGCTATGTTGAACCCCTTAACATTCCACTTTTTAACCTTATAAGGTCATATTTTTATTTTTTTTTACTATTTTATTGTACTAAAGATAATCAATTTTAGCAATAAAATCCAATAAGTATTAATTTTCTTGTTGAGTTCTATGTATTGCAAGAAATCATGGTAGCAATGGAAATTGATGTTAATTATATTGATCCTCGTAGTAGTGATAGGGATCAATAACATAGATTTTTAGAGAAGAAATATGTTGTGAATAAATCAAGATATCAATTTTAGTTACTACCAAATCTAACTCAAGTGTCGAAAATCCCTGAAATCACAAAAATCAATTGCTATCAAATTCTTCAATACCAATAGATTTCAAAATACTTAATTTTTTCTAATTATTAGAAACCCTCTCATGTATAAATAAGAAGCTCATCTATGAGTGATGGAAGATGGAAAATTCAAGAAAGAACCCACACCAAACTAAATTCTTCTTTATTTGTACTAGAAATTGTTAAGGAAGATTATTGACACCCTATGGAGTCAACAACCATTGATGTTATTAAGGCTATGAAGTTACTACATTGTGAAGGCAACAGAGCAAAATCATAGATTAGGTGACATCTCCTTTGTAATCTTTTGATATTTATGATGAATTTATGTATTTTTGAATTTGGTTTAATCAATTTTGTTCATCTTTAAACTTAATATTAGAAGTTAGGATGAGGGCTTTTCTGTTTTACTTACAAGTGACAATCACAAGTATGGAGTTTTTAATTGAATTTGAATTCAATTTCTTATTATCTTGATGGTCTTTTAACTTTGAAACCATTCCTCCACAAATACAACTCACAGGTTAGTCACAGATGAGGTAACAATTTTACAATAGAGATAATTGTTAAGGTAATCTAGCACCAAACTTTGGTTGGCTTGTCAATACCCGTAAAGAGTGATGGCCCAAGAGAGAATCTAAGAATAAGTATGAAAGTTGCAACATACAACATGCTTGTAAGATCCCTAGCTAGTAAGAGACAACATCTACTATGTCCACCATGGGCCTTGTACTAGCATGGATATCGATACCCACACATCTTTGTAGAGTTACAAAATTTGGATGCTGATGTCTTGTGCCTATAAGAAGTCTTGCAATGCAAATTCCTATACCAATTTCAACCAAACCTGGGGAAAATGGGATACATAGGTATTTACATGCAAAAAGGTTATTGTGGAAGTTCTTCTTTTGAGTCATACAGAGTAGCCTACTATAGAAATGACAACATGGATGGTTGTGCAATCTTTTATAAAGAAGCTAAGTTTGAATTGGTACAAAGATTGAATGAAGTTTAAAAGATATGATTTTCAAAATCCCAAAACTTCAAATCATGGAAAAGAAAGAATAATCAACGTTCCAAAGAAGCAACATTTCTTTGGCAATGATACTAAAAATCTAGTCATCAAAAAGATATGTATGTATGGTTAATACATATTTAATTACCAAATTAACATGTCTAGATGTTAGACTGTGCCAAGGAGCATACTTGATTAAGAGAATAAATGAAAGTTTGAATAATAAGTTATTCCCAAGCCATACTGATCCAGTGCCAATTATCCTTTATGGAGACTTCAATTTGAAAGTTGGAATTACTGTTTATCAATTCTTAAAATATAGATGTGTAAAGGAATTCTTGGAAGATGAATTTGATTTGAAGAAGATCTTCTCATCAATTCAACATGAAATACCATTGGCCAATGCATATTCTACTTATTTTGAATCTTCAATAGATAAATTACATCCCAGAATTCAAGAATATATGATGTTGATCGATAGTACTCATCAAGAATCACAATTCAACAATTACTCTACTACAATTAATGTAGATGGATTAACAACATTATTCATTAAGACCCAAGATTATATTTAGTATGATTTCCAATTCTTCTAAGTTACCAAGTTACTAAAGTTAATTTCTAAAGAAGGAGTTTAAAAAGAGCAAGATCAAAGGCCTTCCATCTCAAACAAGACCATCCAATCATATACCACTTATGGTAGAATTACAATTACTTCAATCAATTCCTAAGATTGATCAAGATCAAGGAGTATCTCATCCTTACTTTTATTTATAATTTTATTATTTTTATTTATTATTTAATTTATATTTTAATTAGATAAGTAAAAATTCTAGGGTAATGAAAGTTGAGAATAAGGATTTGCCTTACCTTCACTTGGGTAACTAGATATGAGTTGTATCTTATGTGATCCTAGTTAGGATTAGTGATTGGTGGTTGGTAGATATTTAATTCATTTCTTATCATTATCCTAGAAAATGATGTAATTATGGAAAAAATAATATTTAATACTTATATAAATTCTTCTCACATATGTTTTGTTTGTAGAATAAGCAAGAGAACTTTAGGATATACAACTTTAAGCCCAAATGAGAAATCAAAGTATGAGAACATACAAACATAAAAGGAGCATTAGAGCTAGAAAAATATAGTGAACATGGACTTGTTCAAGGACAAACGAAACCTAAGGATGGTATATTGTAACATTCCTATTCCCTAATGATGCTGCTACATAACAAAGATGATGTCTCCTCATAACTAATCTACATGTCTCTCAAGGTGACCTTTGGAGGTTTTACCTAACGTATTTATACTTAGGCATGGAGGTCACATTAGCATGGATTTTTGGAGCTAGTAAAGGTGAGTAATGGGTGTCGGGTGAAGTGGGATAGGAAGAGGACTGGTGATTTCTTCTAGCCAATTGTAAGCCTAACCATGGTGGCAATGCTAGATTACCTCTAAAGGATAGATGCCAAAGGAAGAAAACCCCAAGGAACACTCTCAGAGCATGATCCAAATACACTATTTTGCATCAATAAAGCATTCTTTTCTTCTTTCCTTCTACATTTTCCCTATTATTTTCTTTATACTTAATGTCAAATGTTACATATATTTGATGTTTTCTATGTTATTTTCTTATGTCTAATGTCTAATATAATGTATATTTGATGTTTAACATGACATCTAGGAATGGGATGTTACACTTGCTTTTCCCAAAAAGTAATCACTTTTTTTATGGCCTTGTCAACATCATATATCCATTGGAATCTGTATAATGGCTAGTTGAGACATCTTCTACAAGCCCAAGATGTCTTACAGTGTTTTCCATCTTGCAGGTGAGACATCTTATTTATCCTAAGATGTCTTGACCTAATTTAAGATGTCTTGGCTGAGATGTCTTACCGCAACTTGAGACATCTACTATTTTATAGAGATGTCTTCCCTCAAACTAGAGTTTCTCATCTAAGACTTCTTAAAGCAAAGTAAGATGTCTTGTTAGACTCCAAGACATTCTCTTTGGAATTTGAGATGTCTTACATCCTTGTGATTTCCTCCAAATTCTTGCATTTTCTTATTAGACTTTAATACTCTAGTTTTTAATTCATGCTCTTGTCTTGATCTCATTAATATTCTTTATTCACCTTTCCTAGACCTGCAAAAGTTTACAAGCATACTTAAAAATTCTCCATTTTTCAAGGTTTTTTGGTATCCTTAATATTCTTTATTCACCTTTCCTAGACCTACAAAATTTCACAAGCACACTTAAAAATTCTCCATTTTTCAAGGTTTTTACATACTAAAAGGTCAACATTAATTTCTTTAAAATAGTTTATACAATGCATAATTTTGGATCATCTGATTCATATAAAAGTTTCCATTTAATAATATTTTAAAAATACATCAATTCTTTACTATTTCACAATAAATCACTTATTCTTTAAGTTTATATTAACACTTTCATCCACTTATTATTTATGCAATCTAGAAGTTTTAATGTAATGTGGTTTTTCATAGAGATTCTCCAACTAATTCTCTTCCCTTCTTATTGTAAGTTGACATTATTCAACAATTGATGCTTCAGCTAAATTTCTAGATTTTTATCTTTTTAGTTTCTATTTTTTATTATTAGAAAGCCTTTATTAGGAAGTAAAAACTCATTTGGGCACTTCTAAACAAGGGAAAGATCTAATCCTTTTCCTACCTTAAAGCTAAGGTTTTTCAGGATTGGTAGTAAGGATGAAAACTTGGAAAGGCATCATCAAAACTATTGGGCCTTTTCTTTTTACTATTTTATTATTTCTCTTCTTTGAAGTGCTTCTCTACTTTTTTTACTCTAAATTTTTATATTAATATATTTATATTTTTGGAGTTTCACACCTCCCTCCTCCTATCTTACCATTTTCAAGATTATCATTGGTTGTACTCCTTTCACTATTACCCATGAATTAGAAGCTATTGTTTTCATTGAGATGCAAATTTAATTCTTTGGCACTACCCTAAATACTTGGTTGTTATGTTAAGCTAGATCTTCTTAAAGAGTAATGCCTTAGGATAGATTTTCATATTAGTGACTAACAAAAAGCTTTTCAACATCATCACATGAAACATTTACAATTATAAAAATCATGAAAGTGATCATGTGCTACATCATTTTCCCAATACCAAAGAAAAGAAATTCTTCCACAACTAGCAACTAGCAATGAAATTTATTTGTTAGCTCTCTTAAAAATGGTACATATTGTCTAGATGATTTGGAAGGAAACAAGCTTTTAGATCAAGTTAATTATGCATATGTAAAGTACTACTATTTATAGTCATACTGTTATTCTTCTCTTTATAACACACAAGTTTTCTTTTTCTATCCCCTTCTCTTTCTCTACGTCTTTAATTCCCTCCTTATCTCTCTATTTCTTTATTATCTTTTTGGTTATTCTTCCTATATTCTTTTGTGTTTTGTTTATTTTTTCTTATTCTTCATATTTCTCTTTTTCTTTCCTTCTTGTTTTGCTTCAATTTCTTTCATTTTTATATATTTATGATAATGTCCTAGAGATTTTGCTCCTTCGGTGAGGATATGGGAGTGCTTGTTCTAATGATAGTGTGTTAAGTGTTAAGTAGGACAATGATGCTTATTTTTATCAACATCCAAATTATTTGATTATTTATAGATGAAATGTAATTATTTACTATAGGTACATAAGCACTACATATTTAATTATGCTACATCAATTTCTTTAGCACTTCTTAGTATGTACACCTATATCTTAATACTACCAACCAAGAGGAGGTAATGTTGGAATCATCATTTTGCTTTTCTCAACAAATAGGTGGACCCCAATATGTTAACAACCTTCTTCCTATTTTTATTCTCTTTTAAAATACTTTTTTTTCAACTTCATCTTTAAAAGTAATGCTAGAATTAATGACTAGCATCAATATGTTCTCTCTTTAACTTTATAATCTATCTCTAAGAATCAATGTTAAAATTAACATTCAACATTGCTTTTAGTATTATTTTTTCCTTCGATGTCTAATTAACATCACAATTAACATCCATCATTGGTTCCTATGCTAGCTTTATCTTCTAGACTATTTTTAGGGATATCTTCTAAAGTTAATGTTAAAAGTGATGTCGAACATGAATTTTTGTCTTAATTTTAACCTTTATTCTAAATCAACATTGAATCCAATGATCAACATTAATTTTAATGTCAACAATGAATTTAAGATTTTCATTGATCCTCAACTTTAAGTAGGGGTGTTAAGTCCTTGTTTCACATTTTCTGATACAAAACTAATGTCAATAATCTCTTAACTTGATTTTTTATCTATGTTAGTTTTGGCACTTAGCCACATTTTAGCAATTCTTAGATATCTTCATCAATTGCATTAGCATTGTTGTAGGTCTTCTAAGATTGCCTATATTACATCTTTGCTACTCAGAGATTTCAAAATCAAGGTTGGAATCCTTTGCCTACATTATTTTTTAAGTTTGTTCTGGATCATAGTTTTCCAACAACACATCACTTTTATAGGTCTAGAATTTTCCTAACTCTAGAATCAACATCCAACTTTCCTAAATGTTGAATAGCATCATCAATTAGCATCAACCTTAACTTTCCTTGTGGTCTCTTCTATAATAGCTCAACTTCCCCTCTATTATTAACTCATCTATACCATTATTCTTTTCTTTCTTTTTCTATTTTTTAATCCATTTATATTTCTATATCAATCCACTTGGAGGGATGGTAAGGTGCTTGTCTCTCAAGGTATACAAGCTAGGTTCAAGCCTGAGAAAAGCCACTCAATTTACTCATTCACTGCTCTTCCAAGATCCTAACTTGGTAGAATGACCATTGATTCTCTATGTGATGATCTTATATATTCCTACATCAATTCACACTTTAGTTTCAACATACATTAGTGATGAGCAACAAGATACTGCTACGCCCAACCATACAAATCACAAGCGTTCACACACAATCCGGTCAAATTCTGTGGATGGGACTAGTTGTAGCATCTAGATCGTTATGCCTTGATCACAATTTTCTATCTTCCGACTTGGACTAGTGGTAGCTTTGTCATGTATGGTTTAGTCCAAAGTGAGGCATATGATGTTTTCTAATTCTATGTTGCTCCTAATCACGATAAAGAGATAAATTAACTAAGCTAATGTATAGTGGAAAATAAGGTCTAAACTAGCCTAGCTAGCCTAACACAAGTACCTATTCCACTTTCTTGAACACATATAGCACTATTGGGCTACCAAATGTTAAGCGATGTTGGGTTACTAAGCACTATATGTATGCTTGAAATGGTCATGCTTGTGTTCATTAACAATTGGAAATTAATTGCTTAATTGAAACACATTAAAGTAAAGTTCATGAAAGTAAAGTGCATTAAAGGAAACATTAATCTATTCTCAATGCTACAAGGATTATCAAAAGAGTTCATTTTTATTTCCGTCACACTACTACACTCAGGTACATCAGTGTTCAAAAACAAACTATACACACTTAGACTCCTTCTACAAGCACTTAGAAAACATTCAAACTCTAGAGAAAATAAACTGTAAGAGCTTCCCTACTCTAATTAGAAACTACAAAAAAATTGATTCCAAAAAATTAACTCAAATCGAGATCCCAGGCACTATATTTATAGGCTAGTATATATCCCCTAACATTGGATACCCAACGTTGCATCAAGACCCCGACATCATGTACCCAACATTGCAATGACTATAAAACATGGTTCATCATACCAACATTGGGTAGCTGACATCATAGCCTCAATGTCAGATACCCAATGTCACGATGACTACAAAACATGTTTCATCATACCACCACAACTAAATGAAAACTCTTCCTCGAGTGTAGAAGAGGAGCAACAAGTTCCTTATAAAAATATATTGGGTAGGTATGCGATTATTGACTGACATACCACTGACTCAGATAGAATAGAAAAACTTTGAGTGCCCAAGTGTATAGAATTACAACTTTTACAAAATTGGATATTCATGATAGGAGAAGTGATCATCCTGGATAACAACAATCATGAATGATCCTCATTGTATAGTACTACTACATCATCCTTGGTAAAGATAGTTCTACTTCTAGTCCATGCTTTCCAATGCAATCATAACAAAATCATGAATTAGTATGCAATGTGTGACACATAGCTATTAAATGCTTTGTCTCATCAGTGGTTACACTTGGCTAGGTTGTGATTATGTTTCATTGATTCCTTGAGTAGTGTTAGTGAAAAGGCTAACAAATAGGGTTAAATAGATAAGTGATCCATTAAATTTGAAGTTTAACACAAGGAAAATATTTGAAGAGGGTGTAAGAATTCATAACAATAAAAAAGAAATTTTACTAAAAAATGTTATGAAAATGTGCACAATTGGAAGTAACTGATGTGGTAAACAAAAAGAATTTGATTGTAAAAGTGTCTAAGGGTAAAGAACTTAATTAACCCAACCAAAAGATATGCATGTGGGTCTTTCCCAAAGTAGGCACAGGCCTTTTAGGCCTTTGCATAACTTCAAACCAAAGAGTTTGTGGGCTCCATGAATGATTAATGATTACAAAAGTTTAAGTAGAAAAACCTAGAAGAAACTAAATAAGAATTCTGACATATCAAACTAGGACATCGAACCAAAACATGAAATTGGTAGTGAGGTGAGACATGGAAAGCATAGAAGGATCAGAAAGAGTGTAATCAAGTTCCTAATTAAGGTAACATGTAGTCCCTTAGGAATTTTATTATTAAATGACTTGATAGGATCCATCATTTGTCCAAACCAAAACCAACCACATTTAGTGACTTTGCATCATCATTCTAAGACCAATCCATCCCTCTAAAATACAAGAGTGCTCCCATAGAACAACCATTGATTAAAGAAGAAACGAAAAGTAGGAAGTGAGGAAGGGCCTTAGTTAGAGGGGACCTTCAAGCATGGGTAACATGTCTTTCTAGTCTCATAACTAGGGCTTGTAGCCTGTTTATGTTGTCTAAGGGGTGTGCTTTGAATTCTCATCTTCTTGTTTTTTTTTCTTTTTTTGATGAGGATCACACCATGTAAAGATGTATGCATTTATTTTATCTAAAGGGTGTGCTTTGAATTCCCATTGGTTTTTTATTTTCTTTTTATAAGAACCACACCATGCAAAGACATATTTAACTACCTTTTATTGGTCAACATAGAACTGTAAGAAATCCATGAAAACACACATACATCCAGGCAAACAAAAAAGCACAAATAATACTAAATCCCCTTGAAGTCACATCTTGTTCAAACCTTTGAATCCTTCCCAATTCTGGAAACTACCAAAGTCACAAATTTGTTGAAGTTTTATTAATAAAAAAGGGACTACATGTTTCCAAAACAAGGAAAACCATAGAGTTTGTGGATGGGCAAATGTTGTGGACTCACTACCTATTGCATAAAAAAGAAACTATGTTCTAATTATCCATAATAAAATTCAAAGCTAGAAACCAACAATAAAATAACAAAATAGTACATACCATCATCAAAAAACACATTACCACTATACCTAGCACTTATTAACAAAAAGTTAGAAAATCACACCAAAATAAAATAAAATAAAATATAAAAGAAAGTGTAAAATTTGATAGAAATAGAAAAATTATTAATAATGGTGTAAAGAAAAAATTAGAAAGTATGAAATAAAGAATGTGTAAAACAAAGAGTTGTAAAACAACAAATTGTAAAACAAAAAGATGAAAAACACTTAAGAATCCTAAAGACTAGAATGGAGGGTGAACCCCACGACTAAACATTTGGCCTTGACAAGGATTAATAAGTGGATAATTGGGATCCATGCATGTATGAAACATTGGTAATCGTTCATTCCCTTGCCACTAGGTGTCTATTGATGGTGCGATGGCTGGGTAGAAAAATCGTCAATCACACACTTGGTTGTTAAATGTATGGTGGGTCAAGGTATGATATGTGTGAACATTATGGATGGCTAGCCTATTGTTGCATCCTTGATCATGATATGGTATGCATGGATTTTTTTATCTCCCCATGCTTGTAGATTCATTGGTTGGATTTGGGATTAGAGTACTAATGGATGATGGCCCTTGTGTAGGCTCAGAGGACGATGGTGGTGAAAATGAAGGTGGTGCACTAGATTGGCATTGTGCTGGCTCAAATGATGTAGTGGGTCCATGCATGGGTTGCTTCATCTTATGGCCTTTCCTCCAAAAGGGACATTCCCTACATTGTAGTTGAAACCCACTAGTGTCAGCATGTCTATGCACATGTGCAACACAAGTGGCATTCATTTGTTGATATTGTGGTATGAAACCTTCCTGTGTCCTTTGCGGTGGCATATAATGAGGTGGATTATGAGAATATCAAGGGTAGGATGGATGGTAAGAGGCACGAGGTGGTGATCCTTCAAGGGATGTCATGAATTGATGTAGTTAGGAGAGTGGTAGTGGTGATTAGAAGTAGAGGATGTAGAACTAGTTGGAGAAATAGGGTGTTGAACATAGTATCCATGTAGTTTCGGTAGGTAGGAAGGATAGGGTTGATTTGATGGTGGCCTTCCCCATGATTGTGGTTGTTGCCACTACAGTTGATAACTATGTTGATGCTGGTAATAACTCTTCCTAGGATGGTATGATTAGTTGTGGGACTTTCTATAATTACCTTGTGGAAGAGGAAATCTCCCATGCATGTGCTTTTGCACAAAATTTTGATTTAAGGCACCTACCCAATACTCCTATATATGCAACAAGACTGGGCAATGGCCCTTCGGATGGTCATATATGCAAATTTTGTATCCAGTATCTTCATATATGGTTGAGTCTGTAGCCTCACTTTCTTTAGCCATTTTTCTTATTTGTTGAAAAGTGTTCCTAGTTGTTTCTTGGTTCTGTATCCTTTGTTGATTGTAATTACCTGGCTTATTTTGCATGATCCTCTCCTCAACCATCTCAATGAGAGTTGTAACATTTTCACATATCCATTTGGACATCCTATTAAACTTTGCTTCAAGTTCATCAATAGACTTCTATTTCAACAAGGTTTGTTGTGGGATCACCTTATCGAGAGTGGTTTCTTTCTCCTTATCATAGATCTGGACCTCCTTCTATTAACAAGTTGGGTCCCATTGATATTTCTCAACATTCTCCAGTTTGCATATCTTGCCTTCTTATTTTGTCACATGCTTGATTAGGTCTTGGATCTGATGGGCTTAGAGCTCATATAATTGCCCTGGGGCATACATTCCAAGGTTTTCCCCTATTTCATTACAAAGCCCATCTATGATGTGGAAAAGTTACCTTTCCTCAAAGAACCCATGGCTTAGGCATCTATTTAGTAAGGAATAATATCTATCTAAGGCCATGTCCAAGGGTTCATGTTGTTCTTGTTTCTAGTCTTGGATTTGTCTCCTCAAATTGGACACTCTTGCAAAAGTTTGGTATTTCTCGTTAAAAAGTTACAACATTGTAGACCATCATCAAATTGAATTTGGTCTTAATGACCTATACGACACTTTGGCTCTATCAATTAGTATCCTAGGAAAGAGCTTAAGCTTTTGCCATCCACTTTCAATGTTGTAGAAAGCACAAGCATCATTTAATGCTTGTAAATGATGTTGCGAATCTGAATCATAGCCTCCTACAAGTTTAGGAATATTATTCATGTCAAGCTTAGGTAGTCAACTCTTTTTTGCGATGCTTGCAAGATATCTTTACTACCTTTGTGATCTACATGAGGCTCTTAGTGGCCAGCAAGGGTTCATTGTTATCAAAGAAATTATGTGGAAAATTCCTATCTCTATTTGTTTGATCGTGATGATGTTGTCTATGATCTTTCCCATGGGTTTGATTTCAATTTTTAGTTTGACCCTTTAGTAAGGCTCTATCTCTATACTTATGTTCATCTTCATCAGAACTAGACGTTGAAGGAAAAGAGGAAGATGAGAAACTAGAAGAATTGCCATGGCTTCTATGGTGTTCCATAGAGTCCTTTAGTCTATCATTTTTGGTTTTTGAGGAGGTCTTAGGCCTTGAGGCCTCCCCTAGTTTAGAACCTACGTCACCTCCACTAAGATTGTCTTCCTTAGATGAATGTAGTATTTGAGTGTTGTTAGGATGATCATGATCATAAGAAACCTACATAAGGTTGTTCACTCTAATCTTCTTCATCATATATCTCATTAGTTCTCCAATGAATGTTTTCACTATATAGTGCATTGTCACTTCTATGTGAGAAAGACATTGTTGTTGGTTTATGATGTGGGTGTGTTTTAATATTTCTTGAAAGATATATCATTAATATTGTTATAGTGATCATGTATAATATAACTAATCTAGATAACTAGCACCATCCCTAGCAACGGTGCCAATGATGAGTGGCAAGGTACCCCTACACCCAACCATACGAATCACAAGTGTTCATGCACGATCTGGTCAAATTTCATGGATGGGACTAGTTATGGCATCTAGATTGCTATGCCTTGATCGTAGTTCACTATCTTCCCACTTGGACTAGTGGTAGCTTTGTCACATATGGTTTAGTCCAAAGTGAGGCATATGATGTTGTCTAATTCTATGCTGCTCCTAATGAAAATAAAGAGATAAATTAACTAAGCTAATGAATAGTGGAAAATAAGGTCTAAACTAGCCTAGCTAGCCTAACATAAGTACCTATCCTGAATACATCCTGAACACATATAGCACTTCTGGGCTACCAAATGTTAAGTGTTGCTAGGTTACCAAGCACTATATGTATGCTCAAAATGGTCATGCTTGTGTTCATTAACAACTAGAAATTAATTGCTTAATTGAAATGCTTTAAAGTAAAGTGCATGAAAGTAAAGTACATTAAAGGAAACATTAATCTATTCTCAGTGCTTCAAGGATTGTCAAAAGTGTTCATTTTTATTTCTGTCACACTATTGTGCTTAGGTACATCAGTGTTCGAACAAAGAACCATACACACTTAGACCCCTTCTATGGGCACTTAAAAAATATTCTAACTTTGGAGAAAATAGACTACAAGAGCTTCTACTTTGACTAGAAACTACAAAAACTAATTCCAAAAACTTGACTCAAATCGAGAGCCCAAGCACTATATTTATAGGCCAGTGTATACCCCTCAATGTCGGATACTTGACATCGCATCAAGATCTCGGCATTGCGTACCCAACATTGCAGCCTTGATGATGGATACCCAACATTGCAATCACTGCAAAACATGTTTCATTGTATTAACATCGCATACCCAATGTTGCAATCCCAACGTCGTGGCAACTGCAAAACGTGTTTCATCAATTAGTGTAGTCATTTGACATTTGATTTAGTTTTGTTTAATTACAACAGCGTATTTCTTTACTATTTGCTTAACATCATACAATCCAAAGTTCCCATTCAATATGAAATTTATCTTAGACTAGTTGTGGTAGTAAATCAATATGTCTTCTTAGTTTATGTGTGTTTAATAAAAATAACATGTATACCATGATAGATAGTAGTGTGTGTTTCTTATTTTTATTTTTTGGTAAACCTCATATGAAAGTTTTTTGTTATCATTCATTTAATATACTTTAATCCTCTTAGTACAAGATGAGTAACATGTATTATTATAATGTTGCAGAGAATATTTATCTGAAAGAAGATGACAAATCTCTAGGTACTCTTTATATGACTTATTTAAGCCACCAAATATTGATTCTAAGAAATTATATAGAAGAAGTGTTCAAATTACATGACTATTGTACTCAAGATTTATTACTACTTATGTATGTTGTATATGTTAATTTGTCTAACAAATCCTTTTGATCTATACATATATAATAAAATTTTAGTTTCAAAATTTTTCAAAGAATATGATAAATCTATTGTCAAACATTATATGAACTATTTAAACCACTAATGTTAGTTTTAGGAAATAATATAGAAGAAGTGTTCAAGTTACATAATTATTAGATATATTTGTTGTACTTATGATTTATTGTTAGTAATGTGTATTGCACAAGTTAATTTGTCTACCAAGTCCTTCAGGTCTATATAGAGGCAATAAAATTTAAATTTCATTTTTTTTTATATTTTATATAATGGAATCATTGTTATGTGTCTTGATTAATCTCTAGAATCTCTAGGTAATTTTGGTTGTACTTTAAATTTTATTTTACTATGTAAAAAAGCTTTTCATAGATTTGGTAATGGGATCTATACCAAACAAATGTAGTTTGGTAGTAGAACTTAGGACTTTCATTTTAACAGTCTCAATGTGAATGGGATGTAATACTATAACTTCATTGTACCATCCATACCTTACATATTATTTCTTTGCAAGATGTTTGGAGTCATACTAGATTCATCATCAATTGAAATTAATTTCTCATAGATTAAAGAGAGAATAAATACAATTAAGATAATTAACTAATTAAGCTGTGGTCAATAATAATTAATTTAAAAATAATTAAAACCATAAGTTTTAAGGGAAAAAGAAATAATTTTGTAAGGTATAATGATTAATTTTAGGAAAAGTAACACTATTATGTAAAAAGATAAATCAAGAGAACTAGTTAGCTAGATATTTAGCCAATCTTTTCTTTTCCAAATTAATGAAATCCCAAATTTGATTTACTAAGAATTGATTTTCATGTTGTAAAAAAATCAAAACCAATGCTAAAAAATTCTCTTGCCATGATAGTTGTTGAGCCTTAAATTTTATTTACATCATCATTATTCTAACCTTGTCCCAACAAAATGGAGTTGGCTACATGAGTTCTGTTTTTTCTATTTGCCTCTCTGAAGAGCTAAGTCTTTGTTTATTTATAGTTTTTTCAAGTTATATTTAATCATTTTTTCCCATGTCTTTTTGTATCTTCCGTTGGTTGGCTTTTCTAAAATAGTGATGTAGCAACATTTATTTATAGACTCATTGTTTGATTTTCTTTGCACATGGCCAAACATTTAAGCCACCATTCTTGTAACTTATCTAAAATAGGCACCGCTCTAAGTCTTCCTTTGATGTCTATATTGTGTATTTTATCTCTTCTAATAACATTCAACATTCATTAAAGCATTCACATTTTCACCACACTAATTTGTTGTTCATTACTCTTTTGTATTGCCTAACATTCAAAGCCATGTATAATAGCATACCTTATTGCTATCCTAGAAAATTTCCCATTTAATTTTATTGGTATTCTTTTATCACATAGAACACCACTAGCCTATCTCCATTTTGTCCATCTTACCTCAGTTCTATTTTTAATATCTTTATCAATTTCACCATTTGTTTGAAATATTGATCCTAGGTGGCAAAACTATTTGCAGTGAGGGACTTTCTTGCCTTGAATTGTCACTTCTATCTCACCATTGTTTATGCTGTTATTAAAATTGCATTCAAAATGTTTTGTCTTACTTCTAATTTTTAAGTTTTTTGATTCTAGAGCATGTCTCCACATCTCTATCATAGCAATAATATTTTCAAGCTATATCAATCAACATAATCTCATTTGCAAATAGCATACACCTAGGAATTCCATCTTCTATTTCCTTTTTAATTCATCCTTAATAATGACAAATAAGTATATGCTAAGTGTATACACTTGATGTAGACCTACTATGACTAAAATATCAAATGCTATTCCACAAAGTATTCTAATTCTAATGGTAGCTCTATCATACATGTCTAGAACCACTTTAATATATTTATTAAGGATGTTTTTCCTCTGCAAGGCTCACCAAATAATCTCTATGCATTGTCATATGCTTTTTCCAAGTCATTGAAGATCATATGTAGATTTTTTCTATATTTTTTGAATTTTTCTATCAATTGTCAAATAAAGAAAATAGCTTCTATAGTAAAACTCCCTTGCATAAATCCAAATCAATTTTTTAATACTGTTGATTCAAGTTTGAGATGCTACTCTTGACCCTCTCCCAAAGATTTATAGTATAGCTTATTAGTTAGATCTCTCTATAGTTTGTACAATTATGTACATTTCCTTTATTTTGTAAATGAAAACAACAACGATTTTTTTCCAATTTTTGGTCATTTCTCCATCCTTTAAAAATTTGTTAAATAATTTTGTCAACCAAGAAACTCTTGTATCTCTCAATGCTTTCCAAGCTTCTATAGGAATGTTATATGGTCCAACAGCTTTTCCATTTTTCAACTTTGATAAAGCTATCTTCATCTCAAAGAAACAAAGGAAAAAACTTCATGTTAACTAATAAAACATTTCCCCTCTTCATTAGTCTAAAGAAAACTCATAGATGCATCATCTTGTGATTTTGCTCACCTTTTATTTTGACATTCTTGAAATACATCCCTTGAGAAATTGTTATGGATAAAGACATACAACGTTTGAGATTGAGGAATAAAAGCTTTTGTAACACAACTACTTGAAATGACATCAAATTAGATTTTAAAAGTATAATACCTTATTGAATTTGCTATTAAACCCTACATTTATACAGCACACATTATCTTATCCAGGACATCAAACGTAGCCATAGAGAAGAGTTGGTTACCAATGAGTGAAAAAGTTGCCTTCAAAAAACACAAGGAAATCTATCTGCTTTTGCACTTTGATTCCTGGTGCAAACACCAATTAAAATCCTACCTTCATCCATGCTATGATCCCTTAAGAAGTACACTTATCTCATTCATGATGATGGAACATTCTAATCCTAGATTTCTCTGAGATGTAACAATCAACTTAAGCCATACTAACAAAAAATTAATATCAATAATCAATGCTTGGTGCTAAGATGTGAAAATCAACTTAAACCAAACCATACCTACCAGAAAATTGAAATCGGTATCCAGTGTGCCTTGTACCTTGATTTTTGTTTCTTGCAGAGTCAATTCTCACACATTGATTATCATACTTCTTACATCTGACCTATGCTCAAGAATCTAGTCATCAACCTAGTAACCAGGCATGTAATCCATATACCCTTCTAACAATGGCCCTATTAATAACTTAGACCCATGGATTTGTTGGACAAGTTTACATAATGACACAATTGCATTCATATAATTTAAGGCTAATATGCCTGGGTGAGAAACCTTCAAATCTTACTTTAAAGGTTAATGTACACTAGGGCTTTCCATGTAAGTGATGTAACAAATGAATATGTGGAATGCAAAGGTCCTAGGTGTGTGAAGTTTAAGCTTAATCTTTCATGTTGAAACACATAAATTTTAAAACAAAAATGACTAAAATTAGTTTATTCATATTGTTGGGACAAGGCTAGAATGATAATGATGAAATGAATAAAATTAAAAAACACAAAAACCTGAATTCTAGTTTTGATAGGGGGAGGGTGTTGAAACTTGAAATAAGTGAAACATAGGTACACTCGAAGATATGTAGTCCATGACCTAAAGCTTCCAAATCAAGTGTCTTACCACTAGGCTAACACCTCATTGTTACCAATTTTGATACAGAGAAAGGGTGAGACCTTGCTAAGGCGACTGATGCTCTCTTGTTCTTCTTGATTCCAGCCATAGGGATCAGATATTTCAGAAACAAACAAAATCCCATATTCATGTCATGTTAAATTTCTTAGGGAATAATTGTATTTTTTGAGCTTTTGTTATCCTCCTAGAGTCATAAAAGCCCAATTTCAGCCTTTTCCATTGCTAAATCATTCTCCCTTCAAGAATGGAGTTGTCTGAGAATAAAATTTTCTAGTGAAACTCAATTATTAATATAAAGTAGCCCAATAAATAACTGTATTCAATGACCTTGGAAAAGTCTGTGCTGTCGTTTTTATTCTTTATAAGATGAAAAAAAAACCCCATGGAAACATGCTTTTTCAAAAGATCAGGACCTTAGTACTTCGGAACCCAAATCATTGTAATATATCATTGAAAAGATATATAACTCATCATTGCTTACCAAAATTGAACCCATGACTTGGAGCTTTTAATAAAAGTCTTTACTACTACTAGGTTAACACCTCATTCTTGGAAAGCCTCAAAAAGAAAGGACAGAAAATCTGAAATATGAGCAGCTTCTAAGTACTGCTCTCACAATTTCAGATTTTCCTCACCTACAATCCACTTACAATCCACTTGACAACTTCCTCTATCTTTAGTTGTTTGGATGTACCGGTGGAATCCGAGCAGGCTTGAATTAGAGTGGTAAGAGTTGTGCAATTAGTCTCGACATCTGACTTTTGCATTTCCTTGAAAAGATTCAAAACTTGATCAAATAGCTTCTTCTGCACATTTGCCCAAAGTACTGCATTCCATGAATCTACATCCTTATGAGGCATTCCCTGAAACATCTCCATGGCTGCATCCACGTCACCGCTCTGTGCATACCCTGCAATCATTGAATTCCATGACACTGCATTTCTCTCTGGCATTGCATCAAACAGCTGCCTGGCCTCAACCAACTGATTGTTCTGGGCATACCCACCTATCATGGTATTCCAGGAAACAGTGCTCTTATTTGGCATCTTATCAAACAATGTCCTGGCTTCATCCAGCTGTCTATTCTCAGCATACCCAGCAATCATGGCCGCCCAAGAGAGACTGTTCTTCTCGGGCATTTCATCAAATAGCTGCCGGGCCTTATCCATCCGCTTATTCCGTGAATAACCCACAACCATTGCAGTCCAAGAACCGATATCCCTGACCGGCATTTTCTGAAACAGATCCCTGGCATAATGTAAATCTCCTTTCTGAGAATACCCAGCAATCATTGCACTCCAAGCCTGAGCATCTCTCTCAGGCATTTCATCGAACAGATCCCGCGCCTCCTTGATCATCCCTGCTTGGGCATAACCTTGAATCATGGAACCCCAAGAAATGTTGTCTTTCTGGGGCATTTGATCGAAAATCTCACGAGCCCTATCCATCTTTTTCGACTGAGCGTACCCAACAACCATGGCGGTCCAGGAAACCAGATCTCGTTTAGGCATTTGGTCGAACAGCTTGCATGCATCATCCATTTTCCCGCATTTTGTATAAAGCATGATGAATTTTGTGATCACAGACGGTTTCTCATCGATTTTGAAATTGTTTTGCTTCAGATAATCGTGGAGATCCCGGCCTTCTCCAAGTGAATTGGAATCGACGCATTTCTGTAAAAAATAGGTGTACGCTGAATGACCAACGCCCGAGTCAGAAAGGGTTTTGAGAGTGACCAGAGCTTCTTGCAGGCGCAGTTGATCGCATAGAGATTTCACGTTTTGAAGAACATTGATATCGTTGTTGAGAGCTGCCGAAGTACAGAAGATGCGTTTCCACACAACAGAAGCGTAGGCGCGAGTCATCCAAAATGTTTGCAGAGGAGGCGCCATTAATCCGTTCAGGGATTCTCATCCAGCAATTGCGAAAAAAAGGAGGTGTTTAAGAAGATCATACCAACTTCCTTAGGATGATTTTAATGACGTATTTAAGGAATATCATACAAATTTCCCTAGGATATCTTTAGAGTAGATGAAAACTTTCTTAGAATGTGTTTAGGAAGTTTTTATGTTATCCTCCAACGTCTATTTAACTTGCATATGATAATATGCTTATTGATTTATTATCCTATCATGATAATTTATTTAACGAAGTGGGGGAGCAAATGTGCCACCCCACTTCATTAATTTAGGGGTAACCTGTAACTAATAATTCTCCACTTTCCACCCTTTACCCTTTGGATATATGACTCAACATTCTTCCACTCACTATATTGGTATAGTAGGGAGGTTGTCAAACCTTAAACAAATGAATCATAAAATTTTAAGAAAATTCAAAGTTCATAATGGAAAGAAAGTTTTTTTTTTATTATTAAAAAAAAAAAAAGCTTAATGGTTTTAGGGATGCTTTTTAAAGGTTTCTATCCTTAAAACTAATCTTGGAAAACCTCTTCTATGTGGTAGGAAAAGGATCAAACCTTGCCTTTATTTAGAAAAACCCTCACGAGTTTTCACTTTTTACTAAAGTATTTCTTACAAAGAGAAGGAGAAAACTCTCTATAAAGATAAAAGAACACATGAATCAAAAATAATGAATAAATAGCAATAAAAGCTAACAGCTTTCAATCTTTGAGCCTCAAAAATAAAATAAAATTGATATTGTAGAAAATAAATTAATCATTCAACCTTTTGATGAAGAACTCCCTTGGATTCCACAATTTAAGCTCTCAACCCAAAAGCAAGCTAATTTGAACAAGAAAATTCCAAAGAAAAAAAAGAAGAGCTTTATTCTTGCTAAAGAAAATGTAAGTACAAGCACAACGGAAGCATACAACTCCCAAGGAAAGACAAGCAATTCAATCTAATCTTCACACCACACTAAAGCAAAGTAATCACACTCAAGAAGGATGATCAAAGCATTTGGCCGCACACACTATCTCTTCTCTCACTCTTAGACTCTCAACTCTCAACTCTCATTACTTAAATACTCTTATATACATGGAGGCCCAAGAGTTCTATTTATACTTTTTCCATGTCTTCCCCTCTTCTTTGACATTCAAAATTATAATTTTGAGTTCATTGTAATCCATACAAAAATGTCTTATGGTTAGACAAGACATCTTTGGGTGAGGGAAGATATCATTCCTACATGAGAATAGGCCATAAAGAAAATGTATTTCTCATGTGAAAGATGTCTTTCATCTAGATAAGATGTCTTTGAGGTTCAAACATCTTTCTAGAAAGTAACAACAATCTTAGAAGATGTCTTTCAAACATATGTGGTGTCTTATGCTAGGAAAAGATATCTTTCTTGAGAGTAAGATATCTTTTTGGGCAATAGCCAAATAGCAAGACATCTAAAGTCCAAAGAAGTGAAATTCACCTCAAATCATCTTTCCTTATTTCTAAACACCTATGGAACTAGTAAGAACATACAAACACAACCAAAGCATACACAAATAACAAGAAATACACAAAGAAAAACCATTAAGGATGACACATGGATTGGATGATATCCTCATCATCTCTCCCACCCTTAAAAAATAAAACTTATCTTCAAGTTGGCTAAACACTTGGAATAGCATTAAGCCCCCCAAAAGCCAAATCTTTCTCATGAATCCAAATTGTATTTTCAAATCCCTCATCATTCCAATGCATCAAATACTCATGCATCTTTTAGCCTCTTGTGCTTCTAGCCTTCATTGCTTGTAACACAATTGGCTTTCTTGATGGCTTGGATGAATTTTAACCTTTAAGTGCACCCTTGAGGATCTTAAGACTATCCTTCAAGTTTGATGTAATCACATTCCCATTGTATGGCTCAAATTTGAAACATTAAAAACACAAGAAATAGAAAATTCATTAAGTAAGTTAATCTCATAAACATTTGGGTTGATTTTGACCTTGATTTTGAATGGACCAATCCTCCTTGACTTAAACTTGTAGAAATGTAAATTCTTTTGCCTTTTCCTGCTTAAAGTAGATTCAAACATATTCTTCAAATTGAAAAATAATTGTTCTCTTGTCCTCATTAGCTTTGGAAGACATTTCCTTTGTCTTCTACTCCAAGTGAAATTTAACTTGTTAATGTAACTTTTTCATTTTCTCAACAAAATTATAGTTCAAAGAGGTACAATCTACACATTTTCTTACCTCATCAACCATTCTTGATGAAAAATAATAATTTGCTACAAAGGAAGTATTACCAATGCTAGAATGGAGAGCATTATTGTATGAGAACTCATCATGGGTGATGAGACGCGGTTTGCGTCGGCCGTGATATCGCGTACGCGATATCGCAGCCGACGCAATATCACATCCCCCGCGATATTGCATCCTTCCCTACGATATCGCGTACGCGATATCGCAACCGACGCAATATCGCATCCCCCGCGATATCGCATCCTTCCCTACGATATCGCGTACGTGATATCGTAGTCCGCCGCCATGTCTATAAATAAGAGGCGACTCTCCCTCATTTGACATCCCAGTTTTAGTGTAGCGAAGCTTTGGCAGTTTGATCCCTCCGGAGTTAGATTTTTTCCCATGTCTGCCCGCAGTGTGGTGAATGTGATTGTACGGTGTCTTTATTCGAGTGTGCCGTACTTGGACACGCACATGACCGGCAATAAAGATCGAGATTACTTCATCATTGCA
>MNCI01033354.1:254008-302667 GCA_015680685.1 Gnetum montanum
TGGCATTCACGCGAGGGAGGGAATTTTTGAATTTTTTCTCTGCGACTTACGCTTGAGTGACCCTTGCTTTCTCAACTATATCTCACGCGTTGGTACTCCGATTTGAATTCCGTTTGAACCTACTTGAACCCGGAGTGTTCAGTTTAGTCGTGGGGGAGAGACACTTGCCAAAAAGTGCCTAACTTTTTTGAAATTTTTCATTGCCCAAAGGACATCAATTAGGGTAATTAATACGAACACCTCAAAATTTGTGCCAAAAATCATACGCCCTTAAGTATACCAGGATATTAACACGCACATTCATCTAAGTCATAGGACCCATCATTATAATTTTCGGGCATGATCACACAATAATAACAGATCTTTAATTAAGGCAAGTAGTAAGGTATAACTTGATTTTCTAAACAACCTTACTAATGTTGGCCCGTGTGATTGCAGATGGCCCTGAAACGCTCCCAGCAGAAGAGTCCGACCTAAGGTGGAGCAAAACAACCTAGGAGAGGTCGAAGGCAAGTCCCTATCAAACAACATAATGAACAAGAGGTGCATTCATTCAGCATCCATCAAGTGGAACCTCCTACCAGACGATCTGGGCAGGCAGAAAGAGGAGCAGCTGCGCTTGAACTGGGACAACAACTCACGTTGTCCCCGGAATGTGTTCAGGCTATCCACATGAAGTCCATAATCGCTTCGGTGATTGTGGAACTCAACTTCGAATCTTTTGCAGAGTTCGCTCCTGAGGCTGTTAGGGATCACCTCAAAGGGTCTCCCTTATAGCCCGTCCTCTCTGAACAAGGTGCTTGGTACTTAGGAGAAACGTACCTCTTCTGGCACAATAAGGAGCAAGGCACCATGGTAAACATTGGTGGTGTGACAGTGGATTTTTTTGCACAGGTGATGTCGGAAGTGTTAAACCTTCCGAATTCAGGCCCCCACGTTGCTCGGTTATCTACCCGATCAGACCCTGATGTGCGAAAGGATTGGCTAGAAAGGGCTTATGGTAGAGATAAAGCTTTTGGTGAGCTAACCACGGAAGAGCGAGTTTATTTTAAAATTGGAACTTATCACCTCTTCCCCACAAAAGGCTTAAAATGAATATCAACGTATGCGGCAAGAGGATGTGCGGTGTTGATGGGAAAGGTTAACGCTAACCTTCCTCATCTATATTTGACGGAGATCCTAAGGCGATTCGAAGAACGGAAGACAGGAAAAATGGCACTCCCTTTTCCTTGTCTTATCAGAAAACTATGCCGTCGAGCTGGGATTCGGGGATATACAAATGATGTCCTTCGAAAAGCCCAAAATGCTTCTTACGCTGAATTGTTAAAGGCACCAGCTCCAAGAAAGAGCACTGGCGAAGAGTTGGGACCAGATGAAGAAGATGAAGAACAAGTGACTGAAACCCCTGCAACTCAGCTTGCAGGACCCAGTCAACCTCCAGCCACAGCTCCTAGCCAACAACAAGAAGCAGAACCCGGTACAGGCCAGGATCAGCCACCGCCGCAAGACTATAGACCGTCAATGAGCCATTTGAGGGCCATTGCTGAGACGGTTAGTTGGGGAAGTCGTGATGATGCCAATCTCTTCCATGTCATCGATGATGCCAACCAGCCTACGATTTCAATAGATTGCACAAGGGGTGAGTTGTCAATGCAAACAGGAGGAGGGGAAAGCAGATGGTCACAACAGATCTCTGGAAACGCGGCATCTTTCCAAGTTCAGTTAGAGACTGGTGAAGGGGCCACTGTGGTGGACATGCAACACCAGGATGCCATGGGAGTAGCTGAGGTGGTCGTTGACCACATCAAAGAGACTTTTAATGTACCTGTTGTGCCACCGGCAGATCTTTCAGGAGCACAAGATGCTCAAACCATTGCCAGAACCTCAATGACTCCTGCTGAACATGAGGATGTATTGGATAGATTGCTTCAAACAGGATAAGTTTTAACGTCCCTGTTTGACATCCCCCAGGATGTAACGACAATTCAGTCAGACCTCATTTCGACAAAGGGGAAACTAGTCATATCCGAAGTGAGGGCTGAGCATGCTAAGGCTGAAGTGTAGAAATTACAAGAGCAGCTCATCGCCTTACAAGCAGCATAGCGGGATCCCTTGCGATTGTTTCCCGCAGACCAGTTAAACAATTTTAAAACTGAGCAACTAACCAAACTAATTGTAGAAAATAAGAAGGTGGCAGAAGAAAAGGAGACGGCCACTTGGGATGCCTCCACAGCAAAGGCGCAAACTCATGCTCATCTTAAGGCACTCAGGGCCTTGCAGGAAGAGAATAAGCAGTTGGTTGCAGATAACCTTCGGTTGACTTATGTGGAGAAGTAAAAGAATGTTCTCGATGAGCACTTTCATCGGCGGAGAGAACAATTCATTCGGGTCAACCAAGATGTAAGCCGTTTAGCCAGAGAAAATTGAACCCTCTCAATGGAGGAGGTACGCGCTATTCGACAGAAATCAGCCATCGAGATTAGTGCATGGAAGAATGAGGCTAAACGACATGAGAAGCTGAAGGAGCATTTCCGTGATCATGTGGGGATGTACAAACAGATCTTGGAGAAGGAGATCCATATGGCCAAAGTTCAAATCAACAGCATCAGTGCCTAGCACACTAATTGGAGGGCCATATTGGACACTTATGCCTATGCTCACTAGGTGGAAATTAAGAACCGAGACCTGCAGATCCAGGACTTAACTGAATACATGGAGTTGGAAAACCTTCGATATGCCAACCTGGCCATGTTAACAGCAGGACGCTTGAGGTCAGAGCTCGAGCAGCAGGTAGCTTCCACCCATATTAAATATGAGGCAGAATTTGCAGAATGAAAGAAGTTGGCTGAAAAATTAGATGTTGCAAATTCTGAACTTGCGGTGGTAAAAGAAAGCTACCAAGGACAGAAAGATGTGGAAACCGACTTGGCTCGATGGCTAGCAGAACTTCACGAATACAAAGACAGAGCCAGAGCCTACGAAGAGGAATGACGGGTGTTCGCGGCATGGTACATCAAGGCTAATAAGATGTTTCCGCAACTACCCTGTCCATGGGAAGTGCCGACTCCATCAAACATCGGAGCATCAGCATGGACGGCACAAGACCCCCGGACCGAAGAGGAGAAGCTCTAGGCTATTCTTCAGCGTCATCAATATTCAAAGCTTGGAGCATGTGACAAGGGGAAAGTACCCATGGATGAGCCATCACCACCAGGAACTACATGAGTTCCACATTTTTGTAGTTGTAGCATTTTTTCTCTGTGTTGTGTCTTTCCACACTGCGGCATTGTCCATTTCTTTTTCCAGTTAATAATCCCATACCTATCCACTATGTAATCACTAAAGCTTGTTCTCCTTGTAACTCGAGGACGAGTTTTTATTCAGTTGTGGGGGTATGATGAGACGCGGTTTGCATCGGCCGCGATATCGCGTACGCGATATCATAGCCGACGCGATATCGCATCCCCCGCGATATCGCGTACGAGATATCGCGTCCTTCACTACGATATCGCGTACGCGATATCGTAGTCCACTACCATGTCTATAAATAAGAGGAAGATCTCCCTCATTTGACATCCCAGTTTTAGTGTAGCGAAGCTCTGGCAGTTTGATTCCTCTAGAGTTAGATTTTTTCCCGTGTCTGCCCACAGTGGGGTGAATGTGATTGTACGGTGTCTTTATTCGAGTGTGCATACTTGGACACATACATGACCGGCAATAAAGATCGAGATTACTTCATCATTGCAGCATTCACTTAGTTTATTTTTATTGTTATTTATTTAATGTTTTTTATTGCTTTCATAGCGCGGTGTGAGTACGACTTAACTACGAGCATCTACGGGTGTGTACGGCTAGTTAAGGAATCGGTTGCTCGTCGCACTTAGGCTAGCTTAGATTTTCTTACCCTTTTCCTCTTAGCTTAGATTTAGTTAAATATTCTTTTCCATTGTCATCAGGAGTAGCGTTAGAATAGAAAACACATCATACACCTCATCTAGACTAAACCATACGTGACATATGCAAAACTAGTCTAGATGGGAAGATAGCGAACTGCAACCTAAGGCTAACTATCTAGGTGCCACAACTAGTCCATCTGCGGAGTTCGACCGGATCATGTGTGCGACGCTCGTTTCGTATGGTTGAGTGTAGGGGTACCTCGCCACTCATCAATGGGCCATCATATTTTCCCATCTTTGAGGCTAATCCTCATACAATCATCTATTGACAACTTCAGTTTGCTCATTGGCTTGAGGATAATCAATTGTAGAAAAATATAATTTTCTTCTAAGAAATTTCCAAAGTGACCTTCAAAATTAACTAGTGAACTTAACATCCATATCACTCACAATGTTTCAAGGAATGCCATGCAATCTTACTACATTCTAAAAAAATAAATGAGCAACGTGGGGAAGCATCACTACTTTTCTTGCATGGAATAAAATAGGTCATCTTTGTAAATCTATCAAGAACAACAAGTATAAATTCATGACTAGATCTTATTTTGGAAATGCTGCACACAAGGCCTAAATAAATAGTTTTCCAAGAAACATTTGGGATTAGCAAAGGCAAGTAATGATTATCAATATTCTTCCCATTTTAAAAATTTTGACATACATAACATTCTCTTATGAATTTAATATCTTTGTACATATCTAGCCAAAAGTAATTTTTGCTCACCAATTCCAATGTCTTTGTTTTATCTATATGTGTAACCATGTCACCTTGATGTTTCTCTTCAAGAAGCTTGAACTTAAACTCACATTTTGGGATACAAATTTTGTCGTCTTTGAATAAAATCCTATTCTTCAAATGATAAGCCTTTAATTTATTAGCCATTCATATTAATGAAGAATTTAATTTTCAAATTTCACCAACATCACTATCATTAGCGTACAATGAAGCAAAATATTCAAAACCCCTGACTTCTATTGTAGAATTAACAACATGTACTCTAGACAAAGCATTAGCCACAACATTAGACTTGTTGCTTCTATGTTTCAAAACAAAATATAAGTCTTATAATTATTATACCCATTTCATGTATTTGACACTCAATTTCTTTTAATCGTTCAAAAATTGAAGTGCTCTATGATCTATTAGTAAAAGAAACTTTGATCCAAGCAAGTAATATCTTTAATGCTTGACAGCTTCTAGTATAGCATATAATTCCTTTTCATATAAACTATACTTTTGTTTAGATTCATTTAACTTTTTAGAAAATAATGTAATCGGCTTACCTTCTTAAGAACACATACCTCAAATAGCAAGCCTACTTGCTTCATTGCCACTCAAAACATTTTGGAGAAGTTTGGAATTACCAAAACTAAATCACTACAAATCTTCTCCTTTAATGCTTAAAAAGATCTTTTCTTTTCATCAACTCATACAAAGGATAAGTTATTCTTCAAACAAGAGAGCATAGGCCATCCTATAGAAGCCAGCCAAACTAGAAAAAGATCTCAACTCTTCCACATCTCTAGGCAAAGACCATTTCTTGATTACCTTGATCTTCTTTGGTTTCATCTTGACCTAGTTCTTGGAGACAACATGATCTAAATGCATAAGTTTTTACATCATAAAATGACATTTCTTGGCATTGATTACCAATTTAGCATCATGAAATTTTGAGCATACTAATCTCAAGTGTTTCATATGTTCTTTTTCATTATAACTATACATAATAAAATCATAAAAAATATAACATTTACCAATAATATCCCTTAGAACCTCATGCATAAGTCTCATGAAAGCATCTAGAGCATTAGTTAGCCAAAAAGACATGACTAACCACTCATACAAACCATCTAATGGTTTAAAGATTATTTTCCATTCATCTCTTGATCTAATTCTTATTTAAAAATATTCACTTTTCAAACCAGTCTTTGAAAAGACTTTAACATTGGCTGAAACATCAAGAATATCATCTATCCTTGAAATAGAATACATATAATTAACAGTGATTTTATTAAAAGGTTTAGAATCAATATAAATTCTCATTTTATTGGTATCCTTCTTAGGAACAAGTACAGCTAGAATGACATAAGGAAAAATGAATTCCTTAATAAATCCATTAGGGAGTAGCTTGCTTGTGAAACCCCTTTCTTTGATGTAGAGTTATATAGTAAGTCCTTTCATTTGGAATTGTAGCTTTAGGCATGAAGTTAATCCTGTGTTGAATAGATCTTATTGAGTGGAGCTTGCTAATTTACCTTTTAAGACATTAGTAAATTCTAATGCCAAATATTGCAACACTAGAGGGAGTTCATTTTGGGATTAATTTGCACTTATAGTAATGGGTAGAAACAATCATAAAACCATGACCATGCTCTTCATGTTCTTTGAGATATTTCTTTTCACTTTGAAAAATTTAAGAAGCATTAATAGAAAAATTAGCTCTATATTTTTGCAATGTCATTGGGATCAATTAATGAATTCCATCTTGCATAAGAATTTACCAAATATTCCTAGCTCCATCATAGGTATCCTTGTTATCATAATTCTAAGGTCTGTTAAGAATAACATTAATACTATCCATGGAAGATTGTTAGATTACAGTTGATCTTTGAAAGAATCAATCTTAAAAGACAAAATGCACATTTTATTACCTCTTGGAAGTAACCTCTAGAAAGTCAATGCACCTTATAGAACATAGGATGAAGAATTTTCTTTAATTTAAGTCTATTATAAGCCTTAGTAAAGATAACATTCTCTTAGACACATCCATCTATCAATATGTAAAGCCATTTGCCACTAGAAAAACAACTAGCCCCAATTCTAAAGAGCATCTTTCTTAAAGGATCCTTATTAGCATTGACATTTTACATAAATAAATTAATCTTAATAATATCTTCAATGAAAGGAACATTAGAATTACCTTCCTTTGAAGACTTCCCTTTCTTAAAGATTTTAAGTTTCTTGTTGATGAAGTGTCATTTGTCAATGTGTATACATGGCCACATATATGCGGCCGCATTGACGTGGCCCCGTCGACGTAGCCTTCCATGCATCGATGTGGCCCCGTTTATGTGGAGCCTATTTAGGCATATAAATAAGAGGGTCTTCCACCTCATTTATGTACCTTTCAGTTAGTTGTAGCGAAGCTCTTGTAGTTTGCTCCCACAGGAGATAGAATATTTTCCAAGTGCCCGTAGCAAGTGTAAGAAAAGTGATCAACTCTCTATTCAAGCATTGATGTATTTGAGCCCATTGGCATGACGACAATAAAGACGAACTCTTTAAGAATTTCTTGTAACATTTGGACTTAGCCATTTTATGCATTCAGTAGTTTAATATGTTTATGCTTTGTTAATTGCTTGTTAATTACTTAATTTTCTGTTATTGTTATTTTAATCGCTATCACTCCTTTATAGTTCGTAAAGGCCATAAGTACGATCATCTCGAATGTAAATGCAACACTTGGTAAACCCAATGACACTTAATGTCTGGTAACCTAGAAGTGCTTAGGGAATGCTCAGAACGTGCCCAGAAGATGGGATCAGATACTTATGCTAGGAATAGTTAGAATACAAATTAGGGTAATTATAGATTAGAAAATAGTTCATTCTTTACTTTCCATACTTTAATTAGATGCCAAAAGATAAGTAAAAAGCTATAAAAATCATTAGTCTTAATCTCACTTAACCATTGCAAATAGAACATCACAAGTGAGATTAGGAAGGTAATGACCGTTCTAACCCAAGGTTTCGCTGGTTAGAGTCTGGTGTATGTTAAGTGCTTATAGTCTACCGAATTCGACCGAGTCACGTGTGAATGTCTGTGATTTGTATGGTTGGGCACAGGGGTACCTAGCTACTCATCATTGGCACCATTTCCGAGGACTGTTAGTCTTACATGCGTCATCTAACCTTAGTGAAATTATCACTCAAGTCGTTGGACTAGACCTAGGATAGAAACATTTATGCACGCGAGGTGGATTAAAGTAAATAGTAAGGTACACTGATTACATGGACCATCTAACATCGAATATGTCTTCTCACAGGAGAGAGGTATCCAACCCACTAGTGCCACAAGAATGTCAAATGGTGTACAAGCATCCTGATGATTATGTCCCTAACTTCACTTTCATCCTACATCAGGATGAGCATCTACGATGGCGAGACATGGAGGGCAACATCATACTACCGCCCAACTGATCAGCTCCTACGATGCTATTTCACAATCTTGGCAGACTAGGCATCCAGGACCATGGAGTGGAGTATGTCATGGAGGACCATGACTACTGGGACTATCATCCCATTGAGGCTTAATGAGCATGAGACCAATAACAGGTGGACAAATATGAACATCTAAAGGGGAAACAATTCGGTAACCCCTTATTCTCGCAAGGGCTGTAGGATGATGGGGATCCCATCTTTCATGACACCCATTCAACTGAACATCCCATGGGGTAGTAGATCCTTCAGTCCATCATTCAGAACAAGCCTCTAAGTGACCAAGATCCTCAAGGGGATGGAGGGTCACGTAGCAAGGATGGGTAGGATGATCATGGCTGTCATCAGGGTAGACGGGGAGATCGACATCGGAGCGGTGGCGATACCTTTCCTTCTTCTCCATCCTCTCGCTCCCCTATACCATCCTCTCACTCCCCTATACCATCATCTAGCTTAGGCTCTAGTCATAATCAGGGTAGAAAGGAGTGAAAGGATGATAGTAAAAAGGTTCGGAAGGGACAGCATGAGGAAACACATGACCAATCTCACAATGCTTGCCTGCATGAAAGAAGGGGTAGCTGGAATCGTCACATACATCATGGTCCTCAACAGGACTATGACTCAAATGAGCCATTTTTGGCTACTTGGAGCATGCTCCAGATCACTGAGGCAGTTCATATCCCTAGTAGGCATGTGAAGGATAGCTGGATCAAGTGCCTTGATATGAACAATATCCCCATATTTGAAGGGGGATATAAATGTAATATGCAAACTCACTTGCAGGTGTTCCATGATGCCTACACCCTGCAGAACATTGAAAATGATTGGCAAAAGTTGAAGCTGTTCCCTCATACACTCATCAAGGAAGCAAAAAATTGGTACCAGTCCTTGGAGTTGGAATCAATCTGAAGATGGAGTATGATGCTTGAGATTTTCAATGACAAGTATCAAACATACTCTAGAGTGGCGAACCTAAAGCATCAAATCCAAGGGTGGAAGCAAGGTAATCATGAACCCTTGGATGCAGCCATGATCAGATACTATTCATTGCTACATCAGTGCCCTGGTCATGGCTACTCTTAGCGGGCACAACTTTGCCACATCATTGATGGGCTCCATTTTGAAACGTGAAAGACCCTTGGTGTATACGCCCAGGGATGACTGTCGGAGCTAAGGGCCCATCAATTGTAGTGCCTCATTGAATAGGTGGCTAGGGAGGAAGAAGAACTTAGAAAGAAGGAGAGTGCAGAAGAATTTAATCAGGATCCCTCCATCAGAAATAGGGAAATCCAATTCTATGATGAGGAGGAGGAATCACCACTGGAAGCAGCAATGAAATGAAAGACCTTTCCCTTACAAAAGTTTGCATCTGAAATATCGACAAAGGTTGATAAGATGTGGGACTATTTGGAAAAAAAATTCCAAAGTGTGCTAAAAATTGTAGAAGAGTCCAAACAACAAGGTAATGATCACAATTGGCGTAGGAAGAAGGAAGCTAAACATGCCCAATAGAAGGAAGCACAGGTTGCAGACTCTAACACGGAGGAGGATGATGAATGTGGCATATGCCAATACAAACATCCTATGGGGTGTTTTCTAGTGGTGTCACATCTCCAAGAGTCTAGGATGTATGCATTGAATCCTCGCTTGGTGAGGCAGCAAACATCCCAAAGGTTGCCTTACCCACAAGGCAATCCTAGGCAATTTCACCAGCAACAGCATGGGTATTATCCAAGTGGAATGCCACTGTAGCCCTATGAATACTTCTAGCAGTGGCAGCACCCACAAGCATGGGGGATGCTACCTCCAAGGCAACAGTACCCTTACAAATAGCTAGATCCCTATGGGTGCTACGTTCAGCAACCAATCTCTCTACGAGACTCTTCTAGTCATGTGGCCTTTCAAAATTATTACCACCCCCTGGAATATTTCTGACCAAAATCTTCATCACCCAGGGGGAAAGCCCACATCTCTATTATCCTCCATCACCTTCTTTTGCCACTCCTCCACAACATCCCACTCAACTACCACCTTCTCCACCGATGTAGGAAGAGATACCGCCATAGCCACAGCAATGCAACACTGTGAGGGCTATCAACGTACAATCAACTCCTCAGTTCAGTGAATCGGAAGCCAAGCCATGGAAACGTCCCTTCTTCTGGCCCAATCATGTATGCACACCCTCGCACCCACCAGTGGTTGGTGCCTCTAAACCTCAAACTGCCTCTATTGTTCCACTGCTTGAGCAGCCTTCTAGCCCACCACACTCCAACATCCAAACGGTCATGCTCACACATGCCATGGTCGATTAGATAAAGGTCGGTCACCTTCCCTGAAAATTGACTGATCCAGGAAGTCCCCTCATCCATCTTCAAGTGGAAGGAAATGAGCCTTGTAAAGCTCTTTTGGATTCAAGGTCAGGAGTCAATTTGATCTCACATGACATGTATAAGAATTGGAACTTGCCCCCATTAAAGAAGAGCAACATTAGGCTCGAACTAGCAAACCAGTCCATCATTGTTCCCTTGGGAGTGGTGGAGGACATGGTGACCACCATTTGTGGGTGGTCCTATCCTACTGATTTCCTTATCATTAGTGTTGAAAATTGCAAAGGAAACTTCCCAATCATAATGGGAAGGGCCTGGTTGAGCACAGTGGATGCAAGACTAGGACTTCGAGATCTTTCCCTTGAAATTTTAAAGGAAAATCCTTTTGGAAAGATCAAGAAGAAGTGTGTTCCATGCATCACGTACAGTGACTCAAGGTGCTACTATGTGCAATAGTTATGGTCCATTAAGCATACATCCATTCAAGCATGTAGTTAATGTACCGAAGAATCACCAGTTCAACAGTGCATGTACGCAGTAGCCACAAAACAAGGGGGCACCTAGTGGCTGACAGCTGATCTTGCTAGTAACACATTGTGCATGGAACCACCTAAGGGGCTTGTACAAGCCTACATAGATAGCTTAGATGATTTGGAAGAGGTTCATCAGCAAGTGTCCATTGTTGATGGCCATGGTGAATTGGAAAATTTGCACGTCCCTGAGAGCTTCAAACATGAGCCCTTGGAACTCGAACCTTTCATGGGCTCCACCTAACCAAGGATACCACCTCATCATCATCAAGATAGCCTCACTTCATTTTTCGTGTCTCCTCCTTTCCATCCAATTGTGGGGGAGACCATCATCCTTGCTAATCCATTCCACTACACCCCTCACTATTTTGCAATTTTTTGTTTTACACTTTTTTGCTCTACACTTTTTATTTTTCATCATTCATACCTTTGCCAATTCTTGTTAATTTTTTCCTTTCTTTAATTATTTTCCATTTCTTTGTGTGTTTTTCATTTTTACATGATCGCTAATACATCGTCTTCTTGTCATTAGGTGTCTAGCGCGGATGGTTTTCGTTGTGATGGGTAATGTACAATAGTCCACCTAGTTATCTAGCTCCCACCCTCACATGGTTATCCTTGGACTTTACATCTATTTTTAGCTCATAAACCTGGCAATGAGTCCATGTCATCCACCAATTCACCCACTCCATGGTTTTCCTTCTGTTGAGAACATGCAACCGCTTCACTTAAAAACATTATATTAATGTGTGACTTGTGTAGTTCCCAGACTCAAGGATGATGCAATGGTTTGAATTGGGTGTGAACTCAAGGGGAATGCAACATTCGTCGCTCTCTCCTGTCCCCTAGGTTGTTGTTATGTCCTTATGGATTTCCTCCCACTCCACGTTCTTCTCTCCACGAAAGCTTCTTGGTAGTTCGACCTTGCATGGTATGGTCCTCACCAAAAATATTCAAAAAAAATAAACATGAGGATTCAAAGCACATCCCTTGGTCGAATGCATGTGAACACACATGGGTCTTTACATTGTGTGGTTCCCCCGAAAGAGAAAAAAAATCATGACATCACTAGGTGGGAATTCGAAGCACATCCCTTAGACTGCCTCTCATGGGCCAAAAGCACTAGTTATGGGACTTCCTTCGACCCCTCTAACTTCATCCCATTTCACTTCCTTCCTCTTACATTTATTGGAGTGGTGGCTCTCTGTGGGTGCATTTCTGCCTACTCAGGGGATGGTTGGGGCTTCGTCTGTTGCTGCAATGTCACTATATGCAGATGGTTTTGGGTCTGAACTCAGGAAAGGTTCTATCGGGTCACTTAACCACAATTGCACACAGGGTTTCATGTGATAGAAAATTAGAATTTCCATTCTCCCATCTCTCTTTGTGCCCATTTCTCTTCGTACTCACCTCCCTGCCCATTTTATGTTTTGTGAGTTTGTCATGATTTCCATGGGCTTCTTATGCCTTGGTAGGATCTCTTGGGTAGGAATCTTAACTAGCGAACACCATTTCTTGAGCCTAGGGTCCACGGACCCCAGTGTTGAGGATATGCAGGGGCTACTAAGGCTATTGCTTGCTATGGGAAGGACCCACCTTCATATTCTTGGTTCTTCTTGTTAAGTCTCCCATCCTTTAGATTTCATGGTTAATTATTTTCAAGGTCCCATCGCTCGATTTCTTCCTTGCGAAGTCCTTTTGAGTTACGTTCTCCTATTTTTGACTCTTTTTCGAGCTCTGATTACCTTTGTCCTATCCTTAGCCATGATCGAGCCTCTCACACACTTTAACCACCCCAATTTGGCATTTCAAATTCATCATTTTAGGATTTTTCTGGGTTGATCAACGCTGGTCAATGAGTGGACACCCCTGCATATATAGGGCCCCGTATACGCAACCCCTTGTGTATACGCGACTGCGTATATGTGGCCCTGTCGATGCAACACCAAATCCCTATATATAGGGCCATTTTGCTTCACATTTTCATCATTTGGAATCCAAATTGAAGGGAGATTTTTCCATTTTTTCTACCCAACTCTTCCCTAAGCACCTACGTTCTATCATGCATCCACATCAACTGATCCTTGCCCTTTTAAGCAACCAAAGATGGCACCCAAATGGAGGCACCCAAGGGGTGAAGGACCATCACAACCAAGGGACAAGCACCCACGCACGGGAAGGGGATAAGGCATGCAATAGCCAAAGCACGCAGAGGGCTCTCATGCAACTAGCCCCCTCTGCGAAGGACCTGACATGGAATCTATCCATCAGATTCTCGAAGAGGAGATTCCCAGTGAGCAATCGTAAGGGGATGAGACTCGTGGATAGCACCATGGCTTGAGGTCACCCTAACCCAAGCTTGTCTTGATGCTATCACACCATGCAAGGTGCAACAAATGGTCCTTCAAGAGCTAAACTTTGGACCATTCCTTGAGAACGTGCCAGAAGAAGTGAGGCTCCAACTACAAAACTCTCTGATGTGGCCTATCATCACAACCAGTGGTGAATGGTACTTAGGAAAGACTTATCTCTTCTAGACAAATTGGAAACCAGGGTCTAGAGTAAGAATCAAAGATATTATGTTTCTTACTCTTCAGAGATGATAGCATAGGCTCTGGGGTTGCCTGAGACTGGAGCAGATGTGATGGAGATTCCTAAACAAGCTGACCCAGAGGTAAAGGTAGAATAGATCAAATGGTGATATGGGGTAGAGTGCAAGGAATCCAGCTCTCTGACCATAGTAGAGAGGGTATACTCAAAGATCGCATCTTATCACTTGAACCCAATAGTAAGACCCAACAAAATCATAGCCTTCTCCACTCGTGTGTGTGCCGCCTTGAGTGGGAAATTCCCAATGAGTCTTCCACAACCGTTGTTCTTGGAGATTAAAAAGAGGTTTGCTAAGAGCGAACGTGGAAGACGAGCTCTCCCCTTTCCTTGCCTAATCTAGAAATTGTGCAAATGGGCAAGGATAGCATGGTACTCCAATGATGTAATCTGGCATGCCCTGATTGCCTCTTAGTGGGAAAAGATGAAGGATAAAACTCCCGCCACCACATAGATAGAGGAGGAACAACAACCACCTCCACCACCTGCACAAAAAACATAGCTGGGTTTGCAAACCATAGAAGAACACATCTCTGAAATCCAAGAAACGCTCTTGAGCTAGCAAGAGAAATTTGGCAGGACTGGTGGAGGAGAAGACCCTTCGGTCTATCATCCTACAATGAGCCACCTAGAGCAAGTGGCTTGATCAGTTAGCTTGCTTGAGAGAGTAGGGCTGATGTTCTCCATAGCCCAAACACAAGTGCTTGCATGAACAGATCCTAGTGTCTGAGAGGTAACAATATCCACATAATAGTTATTCCCAGAAATTTTTGGGAATGCTGCTACCTTTTTGATATGCTTGAAAGATGGTCAAGGGGCAACAGTCCTGGTGATGCAGCACCAAGGACAGGAGACTACGGCCGAAGTGGTTCCTAACATAATTACTACAGCTCTCAATGCACCGACAGCACCTATACTAGATGTTCATGGACTATAGGATGTACAAGCATCTACCAGAACTTCGTGTAGCAAGATTGATGCAGCCCAACATGAGGAGTTGCTGGACCAACTCGTGGGAACTAGGAAACCACTTTTGGATGTCTTCGACCTTCCGAACAACATTACTACAACCTAGTCAGAGCTACTCTCCAAGGGGTAAGAGCCTCATTTTGGAAGGGCAATTTAAAGCTACTCAAGTCACTTGTCAATGGAAGTAGCCCAATTAAGAGTCCAACTTGCCGATCCAGCCATCCTCAATCACGAAATCACTAGAGATGAAGCTTTTCAACAACTTCAACTCAAAATTCAAGTCATTGAGGATGTGCGAGAGATGGCGATCTTCAATAAGTCCTTGGCAGATGTTTGAGCGTATCATTTAGACAAGGACTTGGTAGAGGTTTCGCTAGGAGAACGTTCAATTGACCATGAAGGTTCATCTCTTGTGCAATGTTGGTGCAGAAAATGAACACATGAAAAACTTTATCCACCAATAGTAGGAAGAACTAGCCAGGGTGAATGTTGACGTAAGAAGGTTGACTACTGAAAATCAAAATCTGTCAATGGAGGAGGTTCAGGTGTTGTGACAAAAATCTGCAATTGAAATCACCGCTTGGAAGAATGAGGCCCTGAAATTTGAAAACATCAAAAATCATTACAGGGACCAAGTGGGATTACAAAAGGAAGTAAATGAAAAGCATATTCAAGTCACAAAAGCCAAAATGAACCAAGGGTTCCAAAAGCTCCAAGAAGGAGGCAAGGTATGGCAACCTATCTTTGATGGGTTGAATGCCTACAATCAAGTTGAAATCCACCTTAAGGAGCTGTAGATTGAAGAGATGACCGAATATATGGAGCTTGCCAACCTTCGATATGTTAACCTAGCTATGCTCATAGCTGGGAGACCACGGTCAGAATTGGAAAAGCAAGTGGCCACCTCGTATTCTCTATACGAGGGTGAGTTCCAGGCATATAAAGCAAGAAACTAGAAGCTGAAAATAGCAAGTGCAGAACTTGAGGTTCTCCGCATGCGATTTGAAGGATAATGTACAGTCATAGAGAACCTGGCCCATCAAATGAATGACTACCAGTAGCTATAGGCATCAATCTGAATGTTTGACATTGAACGAAAGTAGTTCACAACCTGGTTTGTCAACCTAAAAGAACTCTTCCTGGCACTGCCATGTGCTTGGGAGGTTCTAGTTCCAACACATATTGGAGAAGCTACCTAGATAGTGAACGATCCTAGAAGCAAAGAAGAAAAGATGAGGGCTCTCTTGGAGGCTTTTCGGCTACCTCCAAAAGTTGTAGCTGCTATGGAGCAACCATCATTCATGCCACCAACAATGCATGGGCCAGAGGCTGGAGAAGGTTTGTCGGAACCACTGCCCCCAAGGACGGTGTGATCTCCTTCAACAATTTTGTGCATCATTCTACTTGGCAGAGATTCCAGGACTAGTAAGGTGTTCAATTTTTTCTATGAACACTATCATTTTTTTGTAACTTGTCCTTCTCTGTAACTCGGGCACTTGGTAAAAATTGATGTTGTGTCATGTGCGTATGTGTATTGTAAATAAAAGTCCATACCTTCCAAATTGTAGAGTAACTTGAGGACGAGTTTTTACTCAGTCATGGGGCTATGATGAAGTGTCATTAGTCGATGTGTCAACTAGGCCACGTATATGGGGCCACGTTGATGTGGCCCCATCGACGTAGCCTTCCATGTGTTGATGTGGCCTTGTTTACGCGGAGCCTATTTCGGCCTATAAATAAGAGGGCCTTTTGCCTCATTTATGTACCTTTTAGTTAGTTGTAGCAAAGCTCTTATAGTTTGTTCCCGCAGGAGATAGAATATTTTCCAAGTGCCCACAGCAAGTGTAAGAAAAGTGATCGGCTCTTTATTCAAGCATTGATGTATCTAAGCCCATTGGCGTGACAACAATAAAGACGAACTCTTCAAGCATTCCTTGCAGCATTTGGACTTAGCCATTTTATGCATTCAATAGTTTAATATGTTTATGCTTTGTTAATTTCTTGTTAATTACTTAAGTTTCTATTATTATTATTTTAATCGCTATTGCTCCTTTATAGTTCTTAAAGGCCATAAGTATGACCATCTCGAACGTAAATCCAACACTTGGTAAACTTAGTGACGCTTAACGTCTGGTAACCTAGAAGTGCTTAGGGGGTGCTCAGAACATGCCCAGAAGATGGGATCAGATACTTATGCTAGGAATAGTTAGAATACAAATTAGGATAATTATAGATTAGAAATAGTTCATTCTTTACTTTCCATACTTTAATTAGACACCAAAAGATAAGTAAAAATCTATAAAAATCATTAGCCTTAATCTCACTTAACCATCGCAAACAGAACATCACAAGTGAGATTAGGAAGATAATGACCATTCTAACCCAAGGTTTCCCTGGTTAGAGTCTAGTGTATGTTAAGTGCTTACAGTCTACAGAATTTGACCGAGTCATGCGTGAATGCCTGTGATTCATATGGTTGGGCATAGGGGTACCGAGCCGCTCATCACCTGCTATTGTTGCAACAATATGCTACTTTTGTAGAATAGGCATAAAATTAGAATATTAGGCACATATTTTTTGCACACTATCATTAAAATATTATTGAAAAAATTCTATGAATACTCAAGCACTACATATGAGTTGAGATTTGTCGCACCCTATTTGTATAACAAGAAATTCCTAAGAAAAAATTAATTTCAAAGGACTTTTCTGTGGAAATACTAAAAGATTTAATTCATTTTAATTATATTTTATTCCAAAAAAAAATATTTTAGGACTCACAAAGAAGTGGTATATTGATTGTTTAGTTTGAGAGGCTAAGGTTTTGAGCTAAGTCTAACATTGCACAGAAAATCGAGTTAGCCATCATGGATAAAACTTGAATAAGTTTAGCTTGACTTAAGTAAATGTCCCTTTTTGTTAGGCAGATTTGTAGAGCTTAAAGATTATTTTCATCTCAAGAAAGGATTGACATTAAAAAAAATGGATGGATGCAAAAGATCTTGTTCATATCAGGGAAAAAGGGATTTATCCAAGGCTAACTTAACCTTTTTAAAGTCATTTTAGATAAGTGAAGTGGAATGGTACAATAAAAAATGAGCTTTGCAAAAGTTTTTAAAAATCCTATTGATTGCAAAAAAGGAAATTTTATTAAGTGTGATTGCCATGTTAGCTTGCAGGGGAAGCTCATAAAATGAAAAAAAAAAAAGATTCAACATAATGGTTCTATAAGCCACATCATTATTTAGTCATGAAGTATGAAAATAAGCTTGTGTGTAGAACCAAAATCTAGCTTCATGAAAAGCTTTTGTATTAGTTCCACCATGTTAGCTTTTGAAGAATCAATGTATACATAGAGCTAAGAAAATTGCTCATAAAAAGAGGCTTTAGAGAGATCTTGATATGTCAACTTCTAAGAAAAGATGGTTCGTAGAACCAAAAATAAGTTTTATGAAATTGTTCTATGAGAAATTTTAAAATTAGACATGCCAAGTCAGCTCCTTTCAAATGAAAAGGTTCGTAGGGTTCTAAAATGGCTCTACTGAAAGTTCCACTTTTTGGCCCTATCACATAAGCTATCATCTCAATCCATAAAGATAAAGAGAGGTTTTGCAAAATAGATCTACAAGCCACATTATTATTAGAATATGTTAGCTTATAGAGAATGCTTGTAGAACCAAGAATTATCTCTATAAGATGGTTCTACCTAAGTTACCTTTGTAGTGTTTAACCATAAAGAAAGATTAAAATTAGATCTATATGTAAATCCTATGTGATACATGAGCTATGTTTGAAAAAGGTTTGTAGAACTAAAAATTGGTTCTACAAGAAAAGCTGAAATGGTTCTATGTACCATGCCATTACTTAAGGAGAAAGCTTGAAGCTAAGCCTTTTGTAGAACCAAAATAAGATTCTATAAACATCCATAAAAAATGATTTTGCCAAATAAATGATCAAGTACAATAAATTTATAATTAAAAATCAACTCTAAAAAATGTCTCCACCACATGAGCTTTAGGAAAAGAAGACTATTTGTAGAGTTGAAATTCTATTTTATGAATGAGCTTATTTTTAGTTCTAACATGACAACAAGTATGTAGAACAAGTTTGTAAGGCTTTAAAAAAATGGCTTTACAAAATAGTTCTACCAATGGCCAAGGATGCATTCAAAGATTTTAAGAGATCTTCAACCCTCATCGCCACATCATCCTGTAAAGCCAGTTTTGTAAAGTTAAAAATTGACTCTATGAATAGATTTGAAAATGATTCTACAAATAAGAACTTATTGAAGATAAAAAAGCTCTACTAGGTCATCTTCCATATGATTCTAGTTCATAAAGCTAGAGGGTGTTCCTACAGAGAAAAGCTAGATCAGTTCTATGAGCCACATCATTAAAACATATGGATATAAGTTTGTTTATGGAATTAGAATGCAACACTGTAAGTGGATACAAAGAGTGGCTATATCACATTAGCTTTCGTACAGTAGGAGCTCGTACAACCAAAAAATCAACTCTACAAAGAAGATCTATAATTATGCTAGGAGCCATGTCAGCATAAGCTTATAGACCTAAAATATAAATAAAGCTCTAGAATAATTCTATAAGGCATACATGCATTAAAGGAGTTTTGAAGAAACATAAGCCCAAGGCAAAAGAAAATCTTATAGAATTAAGAAGTAGTTCTAAAAATTAACTTTACGATTCATTCTACCACATCAAACTTCTTGTACATCAGGTTTACAAAGTGTAAAAATGGTACTACGAACAAGCCTTGAAATGATTCTATGAGTTGCATTAGACCTCATCATGGACCTACCAAGAATTAATGTACATTCTCATTTTATCTTTTAATCCAGCTCATCAAAAGGCATGGTGAAACATGCAAAGACAAGGAATAAGTTCTATGAAGAAGCTAAAATTCACTCTTCTTTGTAGAATGAATTTATAATGCTTAAATTTATCTCTATAAATAGATTTAGAAAGGATTCTACAAGTTTACATTGGTAATAAGATAAAGCTATGATAGGTTGAGACTTTAAATCTAAATCCTTAAGCCTTAAATGAAGTAGTTGAAGAAAATTAAAGAATACAATAAGTGTTGAGAGCCAAATCGAATAGCCTTTCTAAAGTGAGTAAATTAAAAATTAGAGCTTTGAATATTAATAAGATCCAGATAGATTTCAAACATAAAGAGATTAGCAAATAAAGCTTAGAGTTGAAGCAAAGTTAAGAGCTAAGACAAAGTTGAGAATAGAGGTAGGAAAACCATTGAAGAGCACAAAAAAGCTTTGAAACCCTAGGAAAAAGCTAACATGTTACATAAGGAGATGGAAAAGTCTTCCTAAAAATTTTAGAATGTTGATATCATCACTTTTTTTTTGAAGTATTTATAGTAGTATAATTTAAATATCTATCAACTTTACCAATGGATTGATACAGCTTACTTAAAGCTAGAAGTAGAAGAAGTAGATCTATTTAATTTTGATCAAGACCATGAATTGGTGGAGAAATCAAGCCTACAACCCACAGAGTTGATGGATGAATGACGTGAGATTTATGAGGCTACGTAAGCTTGGTTTCAAGTCTAGAGCAAATCTAATTGGGGATTTCTTGAATCACTTGACAACAAAAAAGATATATGAGAAGGAAAAGCTATGGTTTAGGAATAATACTGAGTGTTTCATTGATATTAGTATTAGGAAATTGTATAAGCTCTAAGAGATGATAGAGCCAGATATTACAAAAATTAGACCTCACTAGTATAATGAGGAGGTATTGATGCAAAATTTTGGAATCATCCTAGGTCTAGAAAGAGCATCAAACTTTCACTAGCCAACTTAGCAAAAGCTTGGGGGTATAGGGACACCATTCTAAAACATTTAGAGCCCAAGTTCCCCCATAGGATCTTTATTTATAGTTAAAATTTTTTTTCTAGCTATGAAATGAATACTTTTTCTGACTATCATGTATGGGTCTACATAGCATTAGAACATAAAATGCTTTTCTTACTTATATAATATATGAATGATGCATTGCACCAGAGCTTCTCCAAGATTCACAAGCAAGAGATACATTTAAACCTTAGCTCATTTTTGTTATATTGTATGTTGATTGAAGTTTCTAAGCCTGAAAAAACAACATCAATTTTTATGAGCTATGCATCACAATGAAGAGCTTGTGTTAGCGAATCCCTACTATGACTTTTTTTTAATCGTCTGCTGGAGAAGCTTCTTTTATGTATAGGCTTTAGAATTTTTGATGAATTGTGTCTACCCTCATTCAATTAAGTTGATTTTGGGAGTTTCTCCACTAAGGATTGATTAGCACATTGTTAATGAAATAGGGGAAAACTATCACAGAGCTATTTTCTTAATGCTTGATACACCCAAATCCTCATAGTAGGATTTGAAGAAAAAGCCTTCAAGCTACCAAGCTTCATGGCCACCTAGTTAACTACATTGAAGGTAGAATGACAGATATGGAAGAGCCCTTTAAGACATGATTACAAGCACAAGGAGGTTTTCCTTTTCAAATTTGGATTTTTGGAATTCATTAATTCAAGTCATTTGAGAGCCATGACAATGAGATATAGAGAGAAATGCAAATTCCCTCTAGCTTAGAAGTGAACATATTCCACTACTTAGACTAGAAAGGTTCATAAGCTAGATGATACTGATATAGTCTATCTCAAAGCTCAAGCCAAAGAGGAAGCTCTAGCACATTTGAAAAAGAGCCTGTTAATAAAGTTACTAGTTGCAGCCTATGATGCCCGAGTGATTGAAGTATGTAGATGGATGGAGGATAAAAACCATCCTTTAACTAGAGACTTCTTAAAGGAATTCCTAGTTATCATGGAAGAAAATTACTTTTCTAGGAACTTGCTGGAGCTGGAGAATACTATGTATGATAAGAGATTTCCCTTTAATTGGGTGGAATATGCTAGGATAAGAACCATAAGAAACGCCAGAGTTAAATGAGAAAGGACTAAGAAGGAGCAATAACAACAACAATTGTAGTAGTAGCTATAGGAGAAAAGGTTAACAGAGAAACAATAGCAATAGCTTCTAGAACATTAGAAGCTAATGAAGCTATAGAAAGAGTAATAAGAACAACAAGAATAACAACAATAGTAGAAAAAGGAGGAAAGCTCATCTTCAACCCTCACTTTTCCATTTGAGTACCTGATGATAAAAGTTGTCTAAGATTTTAAAATTAGAGAAAAAGAAGGTTGAATCATATTGATTCAAAAGCTCCTCATTATGTTAGAAACAAAATCCAATGTAATCTTTCAATACAAGGAAGATGATCCAAAAATAGGAAAGAAAACTCTTGTTATGTCCCATCAAGATATGTTAGACACTATAGCCACACTAATCAAAGACATGGGACAAATAGCTAACAACTAGATAGACAAGATCAAGGAATTTCTCTTGCAAAATGAACAAGAAAGTATCAAAGTTACAAAGTTAAAGGATTAAGAGGAGAAAATGAGTAGCTTAAGGCAACAATAACAATCAAGGAATCACTAATTGAAAATAACAAATAAATAGCTAGAATAAAAATTAGCCATTATGAGCTTAGAGTTAGAGTAAGCAAGAAAAGGAAAAGCTCCGGATTACTCTCATCTTACTCTACCAAGATTTAAGGAAGTCATCACTGAGATAGATTATAGGAAAGAATGGATGAAAGAAATTAGAGAAAAAATCTTAAGAATAAGAGAAAAACGAGTCATGTTTGTACAAATGGAAAGAAAGATTCAGGATTTATATGATTTAGCCAGAGTCAAAAGGGAGCTACTACCTCAGTATAAGTATAATTTCCTTGATACAATGATGATGTTAGTTTAAGGACACCTCTCTTGATCCCTTTTCTTCTCTTTATAGGTGGTTTTTATAGGTTTTGAGATCTATAAGAATGTCTTGGAGGTTTAAGAGATATGTTGATAGAGCATAGAGTCTACATAGGAAATGTTTGAGTGTTGATGGGGACATTTGTTAAGTTGTGGATATGTCTATGGTAAATAAAAAATGTCTATGGAATCCTAGAGACATCTACACAAGGTGAGAGATGTCTTCTAGGGGAGAAAGACCTATTCTCTGCAAGATAGCCTTCTTAGAAAGATGTCTTCCAAAGGCTAAAGAAGATTGGTATAGCTAGGGAAGCTTCCAAAATTGATGATCCCAAATTGGAAAATAGCTGAAATGATATAGAAAAGGATGGAAATAGCATGAGATCCTCAAGTTGAGCCATGAAAATGTTTTTACATTTCTTGTCTACTAATGCTAATAAATATTAATATTATTTCATATATATATCAACATGAGATATCAAGGAGGAAGCTCTTAAGTTGATGGGAGCTTAACAAGAGTGTGATAGAGCATATTGAGTGAGTGCATGTATGGTTAGAGCTCCAAGGTTAGTTATGTGGTATATTGGCCAATGTGCTCTTGTCTCTTGTGTACTTCTATAATTTGGATCTCAATCTTGGATTGTGAAAATGATTTCCTATTGGTTTTGTCTTGCATTGAGAAAAACCATTGTATGATTATAAAGCCTCATGCTTTGTAGCATTGTTTAAGTGTTTTGAGTATGTTTGGATAATTGTGGGTTGTGGAAGCTTATTGTAATCTTCTCTTTCAATAATTGAAGAGAGCTAGTTTTCTTGTTTTTACAATATTAATTATCTTTTCATAATATCTAGATTTAATAACTTGGATGGTGAAATTATATTATAGAGAATCTACTCTAGTGTTATTAGTATTGAAGCTTTAAATTGATCGTTGTTTGAAATTATTTGTGGTTTGTTGTTAAATTTAGATGGTACCTAAGAAGAAACATGTGGAAGCCTTGAATAGAGACCCGAAGAGTATGAAGTCTACTTTCTAATTGATTCTTGCTTGCTTGGATGAGATCATGATGAAGGTAGACAATAATGTATGTTCTAGTCATACTTAGACACATAAAGATACTGAGCATTCACATTTATATGATGATGAAGAAGTTTCATAGCTAGGTGAAGGGAATGATGAGGAAGGATAATCTAGTTATGAAAGTGTTGGACTCCATTAGCCAAGGATTCCAACAGGAGAAAATCTTACTCCTTAGATAAGAATTCCAAAAGCTCTATCACTATCCTCTACTTCTTAAAATTTTTCATTTCCATCATTTCACATAAGGGGAGTTCATGTTTTTCTATCAAGGAACCTTTAAGCCCCATATCTATCTCATTGCACACTTGATTTGAGCCATTCTTGATTTCTTTCATTCACAAAAGTGATCATCTCAATTGTTGGGAAGAGCATTATGTGCAATTCTTGTGAATTGTAAAATTTTTTTCTAATGCCTAGAAGATCAATTAAGGATAAAAATGATAAGAAACAATAACATTTTGATTTAATAAAAGCCAACAAACTTAATATTTCTTTTCAATTAAAAATTCAAATAATTTTTAAACAATAAATTAAAGATTAATGATTTTTTTGAATTAACAAATTTTCCAAACTCTACAATCCAAATTAAAATTAAAATGAAGTGTATCTTATACCTTTGATCAAAACCAAAAATATAATGAAGGATTACAAACCATTAGAAATTTTTCTAGAATTTTTGGGTAATATCAAATTTTCTTATCATTGCAAATGTTATCAAAAAGAATACCCAAAGATGGATGACCATCACAATCAAGTGAAAATAAGCCCATATGAAGAGGAAGAGGGCAAGATGTAGAACAAACTCCTCCTATGGAGCAAGAGGCATAGTTATACTCAATCCATCAACCTACACCTACAATAGAGCAATTTGCACAAGTAGAAGTTGATGTGCCACTAGTTTTGGAATAGGGACAATGTCTCGCACTCTCTAATAACTATAGCTATGCCATTTTAAAAAGGTTTATTATGTTCATTGTAATAGTGGAACTTAATTTTGGGCCATTCATGAAGTTCGCACCTCTAGAGATTCATGAATAACTTTAAGCCTCACCACTATGACCCATCATTTCAATCAATGTTGAATGGTATTGGGGGGAATTCCATTAATTTTGAAAAAATAAAAAAAATGATGTGACCATAAATATTGAGGGAGTAACACTACCATATTCAGTTGAAGCAATCTTTAGGGCACTAAACATACCAAATATTGGAGCCAACATTGCTTGAATCTTCACATTGTCTAACATAGATGCAAGAAACCTATGGTTGCAAAGGGCATATGAAACTATAGAAAAATAGTATAATGGATTATCTACTATAGAGAAGATTTACTTTGAGATTAAAACATACCATATTTCTTCAACTAAGAGACTTAATAGAATTTTCACCTATATCACTAGTGAAATGTAGTTGCAATAATGGCCACTTTCATGGAATAGTCATTTCTAAGTGAATTCAATGGCATTAAAGTATAGTTCACCCTACCCAAGAAATAAATCAAGTAAAGTGAAAGGTATAGCTTTAGAGAAAGGAGGATTTCCATAATATTTTTAGAAAATTGTAATGGACAACGACTTAAGCTATGTTACTAATTGTATGAAATTAAGCCCTAAACTAAAGGAAAATTATGAAGGAAAGTGCTCACAAAAATGCTAGAAATTAAAGACCTTTCTTATTTAATTGATTCTCCTTTGAATTAAGGGAATTTTAAGGCTTAAAAATTTCTAATAACATTTCAGCCATTAATGAAGCAAGGCTTAATCTTCATCTCTAGAGAGCCTAATTGCTCTATATGATTGAGCTAAGGTTTAACACATAAAATTTTTAGTAAGATAAATCCTAAGAGAAAACGTTGAAGAATTTTTTGTAAATATCCCACTTAAATTAAGGGCTTAGTCATCAAAATCCTTGAGGACAAGGGTTTTAAAGCCATTCTACTCTATCTAGTACAAAAGTTTGTAAAATTTCTAGATGATCTAAAGAGCTAGAATTTCAAACTTGAAATTAGCACTATGCAGGATAATTGAGCTAAGTCATTAAAGATAGGGCTTATGCAAGTTAAATTAGAATAAATATGCACTTTGTTTACCTATTAGCCAAATCAGGATTGATGAGAATGGAATCATAGGGCTTATGAATCAGTTTCATCTTAATAGACATTAGAACAAATAATTAAGCACTATGGAAAACCCTCGCTTTAAGAAAAGTGTTTGATTTGAATTCAAAAAAGAAATATTAAATCATTTTTTCCATATTAGCTTGTGAAGAAGAAATTTAAGTTTGGCAAAAAAATTTTAAAATAGCTCTACCAAATCAATTCTAATAACATAGGAGAGGTTCATAGAGTTGAAAGATAGCTCTACAAAGAATGCTTTGTTTGATTCTACCACGTGAGCTTGATGATGTAGCTTTGAGAATTAAACTTGGGTTCTACAAGTTAGCTTGAGAATAATTCTACCATGTTGACTAGGTAATTTAGAGTATTATTTGTAGAGCTAAAATCTTACTCTAGAAAAGAGTTTATTTTCAATTCTACCACACCATCTTTTTCTTATATCAAGTAACTTGTAGAGTAAAAAATTATCTCTACAAAGTGGTTCAATAGCCATGTTTGTAGAGAATATTGAGATAAGTTCATCTAAAGGATCAAATTACAACTCTATAAAAGATTCCACATCCATCCCTACCATGTCAACTCCTTTCAATAAAGAGGATTTTTAGGGTTGTAAAATGGCTCTACTAAAAAAACATCATTTTCTAGCTTCACCACATAAGCTTTTAAGCTTCAATTTATAGAGCCGAAGATAGGTTCTATAGGAATATTCCATGAGCCACATTAGCTTGTAGAGGACACTTGTAAAATCAAAAATTAGCACTACAATAGGATTTTACTTAAGGAAGCACCACAACATCTAGGCATAAGAAGAAATCAAACATTGCCTTATTTGTAAATTCCATATGATATGTGGACTTTGTTTGTGGAAATATTGTAAATTGTAAAATTCCCTATCCAAGGAAAACTAAAAAAGATTCTATGTAGCCAAGAAGGAAGTTTGGAGTTAAGCCCTTTTTAGAGCCAAGATATGGTTTTACAAAATAGCTCTAGAAAAAGGCTCTACCTCATCAACTCTATCTTATGCATTCTTAGACTAAAGGAATGATTCTACTAAAATGAATCTACAAGAAATGTAACTCTTACTTTTTCCATGCTAGTGTTAAAGAAAGGATGATGCTTGTAAAGTTAGAATTTAGCTCTACAATGTAGACACAAAGTAATCTCTATTACATCAACTTTTCAAGCAAGTAGAAATGATTCTTCCATGTCAGTAGCCATGAAAAATAAGTACACAAGATAAAAAAGTAGCCCTACAAAATGGCTCTATGAATAGCTAAATACACATAAAGCGCATTTGAGAAAATGTTCAACCCTCACTACCACATTAGCTTATAAAGATGGTTTTGTGAAGGCAATATTTAGCTGTACAAATGAACCTTGAAGAGGTTTTGCCATGTCATCCTCTATGTGATACTAGTTCATCAAGTCAAAAGTTAGCCCTATAAGGAAAAATCAAATTGGTTCTACAAGTGATATCATTCTGTTTATTAGTAGAACTAGAATCCACTCATAGAAGTAAGTGTGAAGAGTGGCTCTACCATATTATCCTTTTGAGTAGAACCAATTCATAGAATCAAAAAATGATTCCAAGAATGAGCTTCAAGATGATTCTATAAGAGAGAACATCACTTATAGACCAAAAATTTATCTTTACAAAAAAACTCTTCTTCATTACACCATGTTAGCATCTTCCACATTAGCTTATACAAATAGCATATGAAGCCAAATTTCAGCTCTACAAGCAAGTGTGCAAATAGATTTGACATGTCAGCTTCTTTGAAGAGTAAGTTTGTAGGGCACAAAATCTATTTTTAATATTAAACTCTAAAATGATTCTATAAGGCATGTTAGGTATCACTCTTGGTTCACCAAGAATTATGCAAGTGCACATTTTATTTCTTAATCTAGCTCAATGATAGGCATGGTGTGACGCAGAATAAATTTTATGAAGAAGCTTGAATTTACTCTACCATTTCAAATTCCTATATAAAATAAGTTTCCAAATATTGAATTCAACTCTATAAATAAGTTCAAAAAGGCCTCTATAAGCTAACAATAAAATGAGTATTTAAATCCTTAAGCCTTAGATGAAGTAGCTTATCAAAATTAAAGCTTTTGACAAATGTCAAGAACTAAATTAAATAGTTTGTCCCAAGTGAAAAAATTAAATAATAGAGCTCTAAATATTAATAAGCAAGATTTGAATAGATTTTGAATCCATTAGCAAGAAGAGCCTAGAGTTGAAGTAGAGCTAAGAATAGAGATAGAGCTACCATTAAAGAGTATAAAGAAGCTTTGAGCTCTAGAGAAAAGCCAAGATGTTACATAAAGATAAGGAAGAAGCTCCTTAGAAATTTATGGATGTTGATCATTTCTCTCTCTTTTTTTTGAATACCTATAATAATACAATTTGAATATTTATTAGCTCTACCAATGTATTAACATAGTGTGACTATAGCTAGAAGTAGAGAACACAAACCTCTTTGGTTTTGATGAAGATCATGATCTAATAGAAAAATCATGGTTGCAGTCTCTAGAATCGATGAAGGGATTGAAAGAAATCTATGAAAAAATAGGGCTTCATAAGATTGGTTTCAAACCCAAAGAACACCTAATTAGGAATGTTCTAAATCATTTGATAGCTGAAACATTTTATGAGATGGATAAGCTAAGGTTTAGAAATAACACAGAGCACTTTATTGACATCAACATCTCAAAGGCTTATGATCTCTATGGAATAATTGAGATAGATACTACTAAAATAGAAAGTCATTAGTATAATGAGGAAGTAATGAATGGAAAATTATGGAGTCATGCTAAGATAGGAAAAAGCATCAAAATATCACCAGTCAATCTAACAAAGGCATGGAGGTACAAGAATGCTATCCCCAAAGCTTCAAAGCTTATGTTTGCATACTGAATCTTTATTTTTGCTTTAAATTTTTGCTCTAGTTACAAGATTAATATTTTAGTTGATTACCATGTCCTAGCTTGGGTAGCTTTATAGAATAATAGGCATTTCTATTATATATAAATGACACCCTAAAGAAGAGCTTTTCTAAGATTCATAAGTAAGAAAATAAACTAAGCCTTACGTTATTTTTATTAGAGTATTTGATAAGTGAAATTCTTGAGCCTGAGAGAATGGCTCCAAGTTTTGTGGGCTATGCTTCTTAGGAAAGAGCTTGACCAAAGGACCCCTACTATAAATTCTTTCTAGTCATCTATCAAAGAAGCTTCTTTGCTACACAGGTTTGGAATTCCTAATGAATTGTGTCTATCCGCATCTAATTAAGCTAATATTAGGAGTTTTCCACTGAGTGTTAACCATTGGGTTATAAATAAAATTAGAAGAAAGTGTCATAGAGTTATCTCCCTTAATTCTCATTACATCCAGATTCTAATAGTAGGGTTTGAGGGTAACGCTTTTAGATTACCAAGATTCATGGATCCCAGTTTATATGCTTTAGAAGTTGGTTGAAAGATGTGGAAGAGCCCTCTAAGGCATGATTACAAGCATAAATAAGTGTTCCCCTTTAAGTTTGTCTTTTGGAAATTCATATATTCAAGCCATTTAAGGATCATGACAACAAGATATAAAGAGAAGTGTAATTTTCCTTTAGCTTGAAGATAAATATACTCCACCTTCAAAACTATGAAGGTGATTTAACCTGACAATACCAACATAGTTTATCTTAGAGCTACTGATAAAGAAGTAAATTAGGCTAAGGAAGAGGCTCTAGTGTCACTGAAAGCTAGCTTATCAATAAATTTGTTTGCTTCAACTTGTGATGCCCCAATGGTTGAACTGTGTAGAAGGTTGGAAGATAAAGAACATCCTTTAGCAAGAGATTTTTTAGAAGAGCACCTAAACATAATGGAAGAAAACTATTTCTCCTAGAAATTGCTAGAGCTAAAGGATGACATGCTTGATGAGAGGCTTCCCCTTAATGGAGCAAAATATGCTAGGGTAATGGCTATAAGGAAGGTGAGAACTAAATAAGAAATGGTAAAGAAGAAACAACAACTATAGTAGAAAAAATTAAAAGAGCAATAATAGTAGCAACTATTGGAATAAAAAAGCTAATGGAGCTTTAGAAATCACAAGAAGAGCAGTAGAAGTTGAAGGAACAACAATAACAGTTGCAATTACTAGAGCAACAAAGGCTAAAAGAGTTACAAAAATAGCAACAAAAGAAAGATGAGGGCTCATCATTTTCTCCCACTACTTTATGTTTTCCTTCATAATATTTAATGAAAGGAGTAGACTGGTCATTTATAATTAAAGAGAAAGAAGGTAGGATCATACTGAGCTAGAAAATTCCCACCAAGCCCAAAATAGAAGCTAGTGTTATCTTCCAATACAAGGAAGATGATTCACAAATCAAAAAGCAAAAGCTTGAAATGTCACATGAAGGGATGTCAGATACCATAGCTATCCTAATTAAAGATATGGAATAAATAGCAGATAATTGGATAGCTAAGTTATAAGAATTTTTTTTGTAGAATGAGTAGGAAACCTCTAAGATACAAGTAGAAATGAAGAGCTTAAAGGAGAAAATGAAAAACTCAAAACAATGATAACCATTAAGAAATCATTACTAGAGAATAAGGAATGCAAAGTAGCAAAAATGTAGGAAATATTGGCCATCACCTACTTTTAATTAGAGTAAGCCAAAGAGTGGAACTCTCTATATTATTCGTACTTAGCCTAACCAGATTTTAGGGATGTTATTATGTAGGTTAATTACAATAGGGAGTGGGTACAAGAAACTCAAGAAGAAATCAAAGAAACAAAATAGAAACAAGTCATTTTTGTAGAAATGGAGAAAAGAGCCCAAGAGCTATATGATCTAGGTAAAGAAAAAATAGAGGTATTACCACAATACAAACAAGCCTTGCTATATATGATGATGATGGCATTTACCAAAATTATGGGAGAGACTACTAAAAGGAAACTAGATTTGGAGCAGGCTTGTTTAAGTGTAGGACCTACTTTAATGAAATTAACTGTCTCCATAACAAAATCAAATTTAGGAAGATCAAGCATTAAGGATGTACTCATGTAGCTTAATAGCTTAGAAGTAGATGCAATTAACTAGGCCAACATCATCCTCCTTAATCATAGAAAACAAACATAAGAGTTGTTGATGAAAGAACTATAGATTCAGAAGATGAAGAGGGTTTGCTTAGAAACTGAACAATTATCTAACAGCTTGCATTTATATAAATAGAATGTAAGAGAACTATAGCTTTTATTGCTATGATAGTTGTAATTACTAGGAGCTATTATATAATGCCTAGAGAAAATTTTAAGAGGGAGCAAATCAGAAAAAAAAAACTTGTAAAGACTCTTTAATAGTAACATTTTAAATTGGTTCTATCTATCTCTTTTAGCTTTCATCTCTTAGCTTAGCATTTCTAGTTGAGTCACTATTCTTATTTGTTTAGTTTAAATACATGAATAGATTGTTAGTTTTGGAATAGGCTAATTTCTCTATGATCAAAAGTTTTATCTTAGTTCTATTATTCTAGTTGAATGGTATAGATTTAATAAGTATGAGTTCTTAAACAATTTGACATAGAAGTAATTTTTATCAAATTCTAAGCTGATGAATAATTTTGTTTCCTTATTTTTCTCCCTTTATTTAGTAAAACTTTTGTGATCTTACTTTGAGAAGTTAGCTAGAAGATATCTTAGAGCTTAAGATTAATGTTTCTATAAAACCAGTCATTCACTATATGTATGTTATGCAATATGTATAGCTAGACTTATAGAAGATTTATTTAATTTCTTTATTTTTATTAAGATATAGTTAAAAGGAATAGACAATTAATTACTATAAAACATCAATTCCTTAAATTTTCTCCTGTTTCATAGATAAATTCTTACTATTGTTCATAAGTAGTCATACTTAGCTCATTTACAATAGTAGAGACTATTTGAGAGTATTTGTGACTTGGTGGTACAAAAGATCAATAACCATCTAAAATGTGTTATACAAGTTATTCTTTGTGGTATAGTTATTCTTGATGCTACCACCAACAACAAAACTGGTGCTAGAAAGAGGGCTTGATCTTGTTAGTACATATTAAAGGTTGTTAGATCATATTAGATTAAAATAGGATATAAAAAAATTAAATTAGCTATTTTTGTGGATCATTGAACTTAGAAAGGAGGGATGAATAAGTTTTCTAAATTAAAATTTTTTGAACAAAGCACACATACTAAATTTAACATGGTTCCCCAACTTGGGTAGTCCACACTCAAAGGGTAGTTTGCAAATACATCTCTAAACTTTGTTGCTTTGAAATATGGTTTGAAGGATACCACACCCTGTATAAGCACTAAGCTTCACTTTAAAGTGATTTGATGTTGTGAATTCACTCAACCCCACAAGGTCCTAACAAGTTTAGTATGTGGTTTCTAGGATCACATAACCTTTACAATCTTGAGCTCCACTCTAGAGTGTTGTGGTGCTACACCAACACTCAATCCCATAGGATCCCAACAAGCTCAAGCAAGATGCCTTCCCACAAGAAGCACATCAACCATGCAAGGTAACAAGGAAGAATAATAATTACAAGGGATGAATGCAACTTAGTTTGCTATTCCTTGTACTTTGAGGCATAGCACACTTTGCAATGGACATAAGATAATACAATGAGAAGCAACAATGATTGTTAAATGATTACACAATGATTGTATAAAAGCTTGCTCATTTCCCAATGAGAATGATGTCTTCTTATAGTCACCATGTTTCCAAATTGATCTTGGAATTTGTCAAATGGCTAGGTAGCAATCGTGAAAGACATCTTCTTTGTGGCTAAGATGTCTTTCTGCATTTGGTGTTCATTTTGGGAAGATGTCCTTGTATAGTGAAAGACATTTTTTTTTTTTGAAATTGTCTTGCATCTTGTGGAGATGTCTTTGTTTGGGAAAAGAGGTCTTTGCCTGATGAAAAATGTATGCTATTTTTCAAATATGTCTTCTTCTATGTTGCCTTTAATTCTGCCAAGACATTTACTATTTCTTGGATATGTCTTTTTTCACTTTCCTTTGCATGATGAATTCTTTGTTCCTTGTTCATAACCTTTCATTTTTGCATGCTTCAATGATGAAAACCTTTCTTCTGAGTTATTTGATCCTTGTCTACATTCTTGGAATTCTTGCATGTTTTCTTGAGACCTTATGGATGATCTTTTTCTTTAAGCTCTGCTTTTGTCTAAACCAGTTCATTCCTTATCATCTCATCTTGGTCCTACAAACATAACAACCATAATCATACAAACAACCTTTGACTCCAATTTACTTAATGTTTTAACAAACCAAAAGGTCCACAATCTTCCCCTTTTTGGCAATGTTTAAAACTTAATAAAATGGGTTAGTGAATCATACAAATATAACCATACTATCCTTTTTTTTGAACAATAGTAAAAAGGATAAAATATAGCATCCTAAAGTATAACTCAGTAGCCATGCCATAGTTACAAAAGATATGTATTGAGCCCAATTTCTATTTCAATAAATCTCCAAGTAACATAAAGCATTTTCAAAGAGATTCCCATTGCTATAATGAATATTGTCAATCATTTGCAATCCTTCATAGTAGAGATATGAGTACTTCTTACTTCAGTGAAGTTCATATAAACAAGAAAGGCTTAAGTACTCAAGGGAAGATTTATATATATATCATGTTGAAATAACACAAGTAGAGAAGTTAGGAAAAAGACACAAACTTAATTATCAAATTTGTATGCTAAGGATGAAAAATCTCCATTTCAAAAAGATCTATCCTTTTCTGATCAAAGACAAAGTGAGATAGAACATCCCACAACTAATAGAAACATAACCAAGTAAAAACTTTTATGTCTAAGAGAAAATAGACTTGAATTCCAAAGATCAAGAATAGAGCATTTGGACACAAGTGGCTTATTAGCTAGAGTCAAATATCTCATTAAAACTTATATTTCAAGGTATTCTCTTAGCACAAATTTTAAAGGGTTTAAGAACAAGATAGGAGTTGCCCTATATCAAATCCAACTTTTGAGGATCAAATGACTTGTCTTTTAAATCAATAAACTTATAAGGTAAACCAATATGTCATAATTTCATTAGAACTCAACTCTTATGAAAATATCATGAAGGTAATGACAAGGAAGAATGGATATATTTGGAAAAATAAATTCTTATTAAGAAGGGAAAACACCAATTATAAACAAGTCAATGCCCAAAAAATAATTAAGTAGATTTAACAAGATGTTTAAATAGTAACCAAGAGATATCACAATGGTGAAATGTCTATAAGACATCTTTAAAAAGAGTTAATCCTACTTTTACCTTGAGTACTATACCAACCCCTTGCATGACATGAATCCTTGCTCATTTTGTGATATTTTGTTGTCTCTTGGCTAAAGTCTCCAAAGGCTTCCCCTACATTGGTGACCTCCAAGATGATGATGGGGAATAGGCTTCCCCTACACATGTTTAGCTCTTCTTCGGCAATGTTGTAAATCACCAAAGCATTACAACTATAGGTTAACATTAAGATTAAATGTGGAGACTATGGTCTTCAATCAATAAACTTGATAGATTTGTCAAATGGTTAGCCTAACTCAAAAATGCAAAAAAAATATCCGAAAGGATATGAGCTTAGAAACATATCAACATAAGAAGTTAATATTATGCAAGATTGGAAGCAAGACAAAGAAAAAAAACTAAAAGATAAAGACCCAAAAGAAATCAATACATGTGCTATACTACTTATTCTCATAAGACTGAATGCATCAAGCTCAAAGTGAGTAAAAAAGATACTCTAAACAATTATTCTAACACCTTTCTGATCTAGTCAAGATACAAATACTTTAGACTTCTCAAATCATATACATATAGATTAACTAGCAAGCAAAGAGATGGAAACTTACCTTGACTTACCTGGCTTGCAAGTGAGAAGAGAAGATTAATGGAGTTTAAGATGAGGTCCCCTATCATGAAGTACCTTCTCATCCTTAGGTTCTCTTTTCTTAGATCATTTATGTGATGTCTCTATTTGTTCATGTTCCTTAAGATAGAATCCTTAATCACGTATTGCATCATTTTCAATTTTTCTCTTTTCTTCATTTTCAACTATTGGTGCCTACACAATTTCCTTACCAAAGCCTTTTTGACAAAATCAAGTATTAATCTTGTTTTGATCATCATGAGTATAGTTAAGAGTTTGCTTACTACCACAATTTTTACACACAAATAAAGCATTTTCCTCATGATCAAAACTATCAAACCTGATTATGCTTGAACTTGAATTTTCATGTGTGACTTCCTCCAAATTCTTTGGCTATTTTTCATGAGTCTTTTGTTCGAGATGAATCTTTCTACAATCCTTATTAAAAGAGGTTAGTTGCTGAATCTCAGCTTTTATGTCTGAGATCTCTTCTTTCACTTCAGAGTAGATAGCATCTAGCTTAGAAATTACAAATTTCTTTGCCTTCTTAATCAAATAATGTAAAAGAAAATTTTCTTTTTTAAGTTTACTATACCTTTTGTTGCACTTATCACTTTTTCTAGCCATATGTGAGGAATTTTCATTTGTAAGCATCATGCATATGAGATATAAATCTTTGAAAGAATTGCATGTTTCTTCTTCAATTTTCTCACCATCATCCCAACTTGTATAAAAGTTGGTGTTTTTCGATTCCTCATCATTGGATCCATTCTTTAACTATACCTTGCTATTGTTAGGACATTCGAAGGCCATATGGCCTCTTCCTCCACAAACCCAACATTCTATATAAGAGAAATCTAAGTTAGAATTCAAAAAGTTTTTACCTCTTTCTCTACCTTTGAAAAGATTGGGTCTTTGCTAAGATGCCCCCTTGTTTCTTCTTGTAAGCAATCATTGTAGCTTCCTTGAGAGAAAGGCAATCTCAACTTCGTTGTCCTCTTCATGCTTATTGAGTTTCTTCTCCTTAGAAGTAGTCTTTAAGGCAATGGGTCTTTCTTGGATAGCTCCTTTCACTTATGAGATTTATTTCATAAGCAATGAAAGCACTTTGAAGCTCTTCAAATTTTAGAGTTTAGAAGTCTCTGATTTCTTCCATGGTTGTGACCTTAGGTCTGAACTTTAGTTAAAGAGATCTAATCATTTTAATGATTACATCGCTTTTAGTCAAGTCTTTACTTGTACCTCTAATTGCTACAACAATATCATTTGCTCTAGAGAAATTGTCTTTTATTTTCTCACCTTCTCTCATTTTAAGTTTATCATATTCACTTTGCAAAACTAGCAATTTTGATTGTTTGACAATAGGAGTTCCTTCCTAAGTAGCTTCTAAGGTTTGCCAAAGTTCTTTGGCCATTTTACATCTTCCTACCCTATTGAATTTAGATTTATTCAAGGTGCAATATAAACAATTCTTTGCTTTAGAATCAAACATGAACTTATCTTTCTCTTGTGTCCATTTTTTACAAGGCTTGATGATGCCAATGGAACTATCAACAAGTAGAGTGTAGCCTTCAAGGATTGACTCCCACAGTTCAAACTCCATGGATTTGAAAAACCCTTGCATTTTAGCTTTCCAACAAGTGAAGTTGAATTTGTCAAACATGGGTGGCTTTGTGTAAGATGTCATTTCTATTGTTCACTCTTAAAGTTAATGATGATGATGATGACAAAGCTATTAAACCCAAAAAATTTTCAATTTTTAAATAAGTATCTTTGTAAAATTCTTACATTTCAATCAATTTCATTTTATATTACATATNCGTAGAATCAGGCAACGGCAACGTGGTCAACAGCGAGCGCTCTTCTGGAGGTGCACATCATGGCCGTCAGTCCCGCCATATACTAGAATGGCCACTAATGCGGCGAGTGCTTTAAACTCCGCTACATCAACCATAACTCCCTCTGTGTCGCCAACGCCGTCACCTTCTCACAAAATATGACCAACTTGCAGTCAGAACCGATGATGCTCTAGGACAATCAGGAACCATGGACGCAGTTTCTGTGCAATGCCAATGACAACGAGTTGAATCAAATCCTACCGTAGAGTCATGTTCAGGAGCCTTTGGTTCCCATTGCTGCATCAGAGGGAACTTCAAATCCGCAGTCTCTGAAACAGGGAAATTGCATTGAGGGCAACTCAAGCGCGGAACTGTACATTGCTGCTCAACATATGTTGCTGGTCCATGCAACCACCGTTGATGTTTACAGAAACAGTTATCAGAGTTTGCACAAGGGCCCCATCGGCATTACTCTCCATACTAACTGGATTGACAGTTCCATGCCAATGTCTTTTAGACACCTTTCATAGATTGAGTCCATGAAAATCGTGGAATGCTGTAACTTGGAGATTTCAAAAAATTGTTTTGCAGAGATGACCACTCTTGAAAAGCTACACATCTGGAACTGCTGCAGCAAGTGCAAAAGTACCAAAACTTCCTTGTCTGAATCACCAAAATCGCCTTAGATCTGTGTCTGTGTGTAATGTCTATGATAGTCACATTCATCATGCTAGAGCCATGTTACCTTTCCCATTCCTATCTGGAATGGAGGAGTTGTCCGATAATATGGAAAATCTATGCCAATTATATTTTCTTGAATTAAAGGATCATGCTTTGGTGCAGTTGACACAGTCTATTGGCCATCATTCACTTCCACAGATGTTGCGATTGACCCAGATGTGGAATCTACAAAAGCTGTCAGAGTCCATCGATGGTCTTTTAAGTCTCAAATATTTGTATATTAAGGTGTGTTGGTGTGTAGGAGTCTACAGTAGGGAACCTTCAGCAGCAACTGGGATACCTATTTATATGTGGTTGTTAGAATTTACAGCAACTGCCTCCAACTCTCGACAACTTGAGAACTTTGGTAGGCCTAGAGATTGTGACAGCGGGCATCAGGTTGGAGTAGTTGGCATGGTAAAAGCCATGGACAAGCACTTGGCGAGTCTCGTTTAGTCCGGCCAAGTACGAAGTCAAGCTCTGTGGCGAGTAATGGCACATGGGAGCATCCACAACTTCCTTTCGTAGTGGCACCATCTGCATGCCCACTTGGGCATTGTCATTAAACAAAACAACTGACATTATGTATCCGCTCTGCATCATATTCCTGCATGTGGCTATGAAGCGTACCATGGCCTCAAACACGCAACCCGGGTGGTAGTTGTCGGACTTCTGGAATTTGGCCATCTGGAGCTTCTCGTCAATGGAAGCCGTGGAGCCCGACCTACCGACCACGAAAATGACGTGGTGCGGGCTGCTATTCTAGTGCTTGCAGGTGAAGGTATGACCAGCTCGTGCCACAGCTTTTGCATGTTGTATGACTGCTTGCAGTTGCCGTTCTTATCTAGCGGCTCAGAAATGAGGATCATAGCAGAGACGAACTGCGGAAATCCGTTCTTATGTAGTGGCTCATCTGACATGCAGAAATGGTTACCTAGTACTGCACTAGAAATGAGGATCATAGCAGAGATAAACTGCGGAAATAGCTTGGTAGCACTGGCTTGGCGGCTACATGGGTGCACGTATGTGAATGCAACGTATTGGAACCAGAATGTTAACCCTAACTTAGATGGTATCAATACCAATGAAGCAGGTTGCTCCATGTGGAGAATGGTGAGGCCAATCTTTGTTACCGATGCGATACTTGCAGGGCCATCCACTGGTATGGCCATGTGGCTATCATCATCCAGCAGTCTTGGTTGGGCCTATCTTTAGTAGGAAAACGACAGCGCAGCAGAGGTTGTGTACAAAAAAGTGTAGCATTGTAATTTTTTGGTCACTACCACCGGTCTTTCTAGAAAAAATATCATAATGCAGCCATGGCCACCACTCATCTCTTATCTCTTACCTGGCATGCCTCTTCCGCCTGTGGTAGATTTCACGCTACCTTATCCAAGACATTAAGGATGCCAAACTTTAGCTATACTAATTTAAATGGATTGGATTGGTATTGGATTTCTCAATATTTACCTATTATTAAAATACTTATTTTTAAACATTATTGAAGTATAAATAAGAAATATAACTTTGTAACTAGTGATGGGCATCCAATAAGAACCCAAGGTGGACCTATGGGGCACCCACAATTGATACCCAAGAATTATTAATTGAGGATTCGTTGACCCTTGTGGTAACTATAGACCATTGGAGTCCATTGTTGGGCTATTGAGGTTGCAACACTATGAAAACAATAAATAGATTAGGTGAATTTTCCTTGTAATCCTCATAATCTATGCTTGTATTTATGACTTCAATTTGATTTAATCATAAATTTTTATTCTTTAACTTGTGATTAGAAGTTAGGATGATGATTCATGTTTTTACTTATGAATGATAATCATAAGTGTGGAATTTGTTTGGATTTGATTCTAATAATTTATTATCTTGATGATCTTTTGACTTTTGAATCATTCATGGGTCATTCATAGACAAGGTGACTTCTCTATAATGAAAGATAATTATTAAAGTAATCCAACACCAAATTTTGCTTAGCTTGTCAATTTTGACATTGTTGTTGGGGAGGTTGGCAGAGTCAACCTTCATCAAGGATTAAGTATATTTTATTTTGATTTATTTTTTATCTTTCTTTTTAAAATTTAAATTGAATCTTCAAAAAAGGTATCCATTTTTTCTATTTATTTTCATTTTCTTTTATTTTGTAGTGTTAAAAATGGTCTCCATTAATTATTTTTCTTATTAGTTGCCCATGAATGTGCTAAAGAAGATTAACCAAACAATAGAAAAATCCACAAGTTATTATAAATTTGAATTACATACCATATTATAAAAGTAAGAATAATTAAGGAAAAACCAAATATCTACAACTTTTACCTTAAAAAATGTGGAGGATAATAGTATCTTTTGTTGTTAGTTGGGACTCTAAAGAATTTAGTAGCATCATGTCTAGAATGCACAAGAGAAGGACAACTCCTACCTTGAAATGGGTAGGCTTAAACCCAAAATACAACTAAGGGTAAGCCTTAGACTAATAAGTGTCTTATACATTATAAACTTCATTATTTTTAAACAATATTATTTAAGTACAATGTTCATAAGTCAAGGTGGCTAAATAGCTCAGTTTAGGGTAATGATTATTAGTGTAAGGTTTTTATTAAGTACTTTCTTGGATGAGTCACTAAGATGGAAAGGGTTTGTTATATGAAACCTAGTTTTTTTTGTGGTAAAAGCATCTACTGATAGTAAGTAAGTTCAATGCCATGTGAGTAACCCTTTAGAAAATGAATTTGGCTTCCACAAGAGCCTTATGATTGAAGTTGATTAGATATTGAAGTTCTTGCCAAAAAAAAAGAAAAAGAAGAAGAAGAAAGCTAAAAAAAAAGGAAAATAGAAAAAAAATTTAAAAAATGACCCCACAAGAACCTTCGACCATGGGTCGAGCCACACTCTTATAAGAACCTTACAATTGGGACGATGCTCTAAGCTCACAATTTCAAGCATTCCACAAGAGCCCCCTTCTATAAACATGGTGTTTAAGGGTCAAACAACAATTACAAATCCAATAACAATGCAACTGCCTTAGAACTAGCGTATAAAACTAGTAGTGAATGAGTGACTCCTACATGGTTGGTGATGAGTGGCGAGGTACCCCTACACTCAACCATACGAATACGAGCATAGCATGCGCGATCCAATCAAATTCTGTAGACTAAGTGCCTACACACCTCATGGAACACTTAAGGTTAATCATTTGTTGTCTTTCCAGACTTACTTGTAGTTGTCACGGTGTATGGTTAAGCAAGTCTGAGGTATGTGATTTTTATCTATTTTTGGTTTTATCTCCTATGCTAATGAGTTGAAGGGTGAAGAGACTAATTCACTAACTTTAACTAACTGACTAAGCTTTAATTAACCTAGCGTCAGCATCCATTCCCAGTTACCGTTCACACCCTGAACCAATGCAACCTTGGTTACCAAACGCTAATTGTTGCTAGGATCACCAAGCGTAACGCACGTGCTCAAAGTGGTCGTACTGAGGCACTTAACTAGGAGAGAAGGGTTGAGAAAGATTTAATTACTAATAAAGCATTTAAATGATAGATAATAAATAACAGTAAATAAAATCCTAATTAGCCTATTCCATGCACTGCAAGGTTTATCCAAGAAGTTCATCTTTATTTCGGTACACAAACTTGTGTTCAGGTACAATGTCTACTCGAATAAAAATCCGTTCACTTTGGAGTTCCTACTGCGGGCACATGGAAATTAATCTATCTTTGGAGGGAAAAAACTGCAAGATTTTCACTACGGTCTAGGCCTAGATTGGGAAACAAGGGAGAGCTACCTCTTATTTATAGACTTGGCAACGCACCATGATATCGCGTATGCAATATCGTAGGGGACGACGCGATATTGCGCATGCGATATCACGTGGGATGCGATATCGTGGCCCATGTGATATCGCATCCCATCATACCCCCATGACTAAATGAAAACTCGTCGTTGAGTTCCTTACAATAATATCAGGAAGGTATGGGATTATTGACTCAAATGGAACTAATGGGATGACATGTGAACAAATCATCATTACAAGACAAAAAAAAACTGGTGTTCATGACAACAAGAGTGAACACCTTATTACATTGACATCAGGCCTCATTTGGCAGCTGAGAAAGAGAGAGAGAAAGAAATTTTGCTGCTGCCAACACCAAGATTGTGCCTTTCGTTGTCCATCTGTAAGTGCTCCATCGAGCTTGCTCCTTGCATAGCTACTTTCAGCACTGCTCCATTCCAAGTGTTCCCTCCAGATCCAATCCGTTGTTGCATGATTGCCATTTGCACACACAACATAGTCTATTATTAGCAAGGGTAAATGAATTAAATGTAATTGATACCTTGCCTCAGTAAAAGGTCCATTGGTTGGGTTGTGGTATGGCTAATATGGATCTGGAGATATAAGATTTGGTGACTACCGAAGGTGTAGGGGCTAGGAGAAAATTGAAAAAATTGGGCCTCGTACCCCCATGACTAATTGCGAACCCTCGGTAGCAATAGAATGGAAAAAGAAAAGGAATAAGAAAGATGGAGAAAAAGAGACAACTAGGACATCAATGAAATGGATGTCAAGATGGAAATGAAAAAAACAAAATGGATTGCAAAAATGTTAAGGGAAAGAATTTAATGGATGCACCAAGTAGGAGTGCCAGTGGGTCCTCCTGAAAGTAGGCTCATGCCCTTAATGCCCTAACAAACCCACATTCAAAGAGTCCGTAGGCTCTAGGAATGTCATTTAGAACAAGAGTTAAAGTCTTAACCGTAAGAATTTACCAAAAAGAAAACAATGCATCCACCAAAATATATACTAATGATACAACTGGTAATGAGGTGAACAATGGAGAGAAGGATGGAGAGAATAGAATGGAATGGAGTCTCAAGAACAAGGTGGTGTACAGCCCCTTGTGGATTTCATGATTAATGTGACTTGGAAAATCTCATTCCAACTCTAGCCTCAAACCAACCACATCCAGTGACTTCACATCAATGCATTTGGCCAATCCATCCCCTTGAATAACGAGAATGCATTCCCCAAAAATTCACCACCATTCCAACGAAATGAAGGAGGAGAGAATGGGAAGTGAGAAGGGCCTTAGTTAGAGGGAACATTTTTATTTTGAGTTCCATAACTAGTGCTTGTAGCCTAAGGAATTATTTTGTCTAAGGGGTGTGCTTTGGATTCTCACTTTATTTGTTTTTTTTATGTTTTTATGCGTGAGAACCATACCATGCAAATACTTCTTATTTTTATTGACTCAGCTTCCTGATAATTGGGTAACATCGGAATGATAAGAAAACTCAAGAAGAAAACATCCAAGCACCCAAGAGAATGGCCAACAGAAATGCATCAAGTTCCCTTGAATTCACACCCTTTTCAACCCTTGAGTCCTTCCTTAGTTTGAGAGATACCCAGTCACCAATTTTTTAGAGTTCTTATTAGAAAGGGACTGTACATTTCCAAGCCAAGAGAGACCATAGACTTTGTGGATGTTTGGATGAAGTAGACTCATTTCCTGCCATATCAAAAGAAACATACCTTAGTATCAACATCGTAACTTAAAGGTAAAAACCAAACATTAGAAATCAATAGGAAAATAGTTCATACCATCATAAAGAACACTTATTGGGTGACAAACTTACAGGATGGATAACACACACACACGCACACAAAGAAATGAAAAAGTATAACGATGTTGTAAAACAAAAACAAGAAAAGTTAAAGAAATTTGTAAAACAAAAACTTGTAAAACAAAAATGTGTAAAAAAAACGTGTAAAAAAAAATTTAGAAGAACTGAATGGAAAGGGAAAGATCTCCCCCATGACTGAATGGAAAGGGAGAGATCTCCCCCATGACTGAATGGAAAGGGAGAGATCTAAAATAATGAGCACCTATTTGAATTTCTTAGAAGTGTCCAACTTCTCCCAACTGATGTTTTCAGGTTAAGGGGTGGAAGTTGGTGACGCTCATATTCCAATGTGTCTATGCCTTCGTTGTTAGCATGAGTTGTTCCCCCAATTTTTCCATGCATGTTGGTTGGTTGCTCTTTCGTTTAGCTATCAACCATGGGGTGTCCACTACTTGTGTGGTTGCTACATGCAAACACCTTTGAATTTGTGTTTCTTGAGCACACCGGTTACATGAAAGAGATGCTGAGCATTCCTCCATGTCATCACCCTCTGAGTCACTGTATGTGATGCACTGAACTTTATTCTTCTCGATCTTTCCATAAATTTTTACCTTAGATATCTCCAAGGAAAGATCGCGGATCCCTAGGTATGCATCTATTGTACTTAGCCATGGCATTCCCATTATAATTGGGAAGCCCCCTTTGTTGTTGTTAACTTCTATTACTAGGAAATTGGCTGGGTATGACCAACCACACATAGTGGTAACTATGTCCTCCACCAATCCCAAGGGAATGGTGATGGACTGGTTAGCCAGCTCAAGTTGAATGTTGCTCTTCTTAAGTTGGGGCAGGTTCCAGGCTTCATACATTTCTTGTGAGATTAAGTTGACTCCGGAACCTGAGTCAAGAAGAGCCTTATGTGGTTTGTTCCCGGTGACTTGTAAATAGATTAAGGGGCTTCCAAGATCAGAGAGTTTCCTGGGAAGGTGGCCTACATTGATCCAGTCAGTTATGGTATGTGTTAACATAATCGTATGTGTGCAGCTTTGTTGTTGAACTGAAGGGAGACTCAAAGCCTTATTTGTTGGAGATGTGGTTGTGGACTCAATCACTTGTTGTTGTGATAGCTTGTCTAGGTTTTTGGTTCTAAAGAAAGATCTTATTTTCTTGCAATTGTCAGAACCAACAACGAGTTGAATGTTTACAGCTCTCATAGCGTTACGTTGCTATGGTTGAGTGGGGAGTTCCCCTTGCATTATTGGAGCAGAAGATATGGGAACTACAGGGGAAGAGGTGCGGATAGAGTTGGAGGATGGTAGGTATGTGGAGTGTCTCTCGAAGGAGAAGGAGTCCTCCTAAAGTACTCTTGAACTTGGTAGTGATGTTGGGGAGTTGTGTGACCCATAGAGTCACTTGGAGAAACTGGCTATTGCACGTAATAGCCATAAGGATTAGGTTGCCGATAAGGGTATCGTTGTCTAGGTGGTGGCATCCCCCATGACTGTGGGTATTGCCACTGCTGATGTTGTCCAATGGGTTGTGGTGGAGTTCTACTTGGATAGTACGTTAACGGTTGGTGGAACTACCTTGGGTTACCTTGGGAATAAGGTAACCTTCGGGGTATTTACCGTCTATTAAGTCTTGGGTTAAGTGCATACACCCCAGACTCTTGTAGATGTGAGATGATTGGACAACATCCCTTAGGATGGTCATATTGGCAAATCTCACATCCACTGTCATCATTTGTGTCTGAGTCAACAACCTCATTGGAGATAGTTATTTTCCCCTTACCATTGTTACATGCAAGGCCTGAATCACTCTGCTTTTTCTTATTAGAGTCACTACCTCGTTCCACCTTAGACTCTTCTACAATTTTCAGGACAGTTTCAAGTCTAGAGTCTAAGGAATCCCATAATTGATCCACCTTAGCCGATACTTCTGTTGTTAGCTTTTGAATCGACAAGGTTTTTCTGTTCACCAACTCTTCGAATGGCGACTCATCCTTCTCATCACAAAATCTCACTCCCTTCTTTTGAAGGGAAGGATCGCGATTATATTCTTTTGTTCTCTCTCTTTTTCGTAGCTCCCCTTCTTCTTTGGCTACTTGCTCTAACAAGCGATGAATTTCATGGGCTCTAAGTTTTGATAGTCTCCCTTGGGCATAAGTCCCAAGGAGAACCTAGTCTTATTCCTTAGCCCATCTACAAGATGATGAAGTTGATCCTGCTGTGTGTAACCATGGCTCAAGAAATGATGTAGCAATGCATAGTATCGGCCCATGACAGCATCCAAGGGTTCATGAGTACCTTGCTTCCATCCTTGGATCTGCTTATGCAAGTTAGACACTCTAGAGTATGTTTGATATTTATCGTTGAAGAGTTCTAACATCGTACTCCACCTCTTGATGGTTTTCGATTCTAAGGACCGATACCAACTCTCTGCTTCCTTTGTGAGTGTTCTGGGAAACAACTTTACTTTCTGCCACTCGTTCTCTATATTTTGCAAGGCATAGGCATTGTGGAATGCCTATAAATGATGTTGTGGATCAATGTTGTATCCCCCTTCAAAGCGTGCGATATTATTCATATCTAATCATTTGATCCAACTATGTCTTTGATGCCTTGTTGGTATTCTTACTGCCTCCATTATATCAAGCATACTTCGGGTTGCAAGTAGGGGCTCGTCATGATCATCTCTTTCATGATGCCTATGATGTCTCCATTGTTCCCTACTTTTCCTTCATTCATGCCCTTGTCCTCTCTCTCGACTCTCTCGTTGAGGTCTCTCATTTTGCCTACCTCTATCCTCACTATTATGCTCTTGGTGGCTATGTCCAAATGTGGAAGGAGAGGGTGAGTGATGTGATGAAGGAGAAGAAGAAGGAGAACCATCGCCATGATGATGTTTTTTGCCTTCTCTTCAGCTGCTACGGCCCTGATCATGATGACGATCTAAGTGTCCATCCTTGTCATGTGTTGTTGTTCCCTCAGTGAACAGTTGACGTTCACGGGGATTAAAACCAGGGTTGTGTATCGTGAATCGTAGGTTGTAATACTCTACCTCCTCACCATTGTTAGGAGTGGGAACATCATTTGATAGAGAACCCGTTATAATGGGTTCATCATCTCCTATTTCACTTAGGACGTGCGGGACCCCTTTTCCCTTCAATAGTGTATGGTGGCTCTCATGACTTGAGTTCCTTGTACGTTGTGCTGCTGTGGGATGATAATCCCTTGTGTCAAAATCACCTACAATGTATTCAGCATAGAGCTGTGTCATGCTTATTTGTGCAAGAGCATGAAGAAGCATGTTCGGGACTGACCAATCTAGAGGTAACACGATGTTACCTTGCAAGTCTCTCCATCGCAGCTGTTTGTCTTGATGGAGGATAAAGGTAAAATCTGGTATGTACTCATCGGGATGAGTATATACCAGTCGGTATTGTTGACAAACTGGCGGATTTCGGTTATGTGTTTTTGACTATGACTGTTTCTTGTATTATCCCTAGGTGGTGTATTGCTTTTGTTAGAAGAAGAAGACATTGTTATTTATCAATGTGTTGTTTAACCGTTATATAATTTTTTCTATTTAATTAACCCTAAGGGTTCATTTAAGCTCCTAACGATATGGATAGTTTCCTATGTTCTACTTAGCGCACAAACACTTAGTCCCCAGCAACGGCACCAATGATGAGTGGCGAGGTACCCCTACACTCAACCATACGAATACGAGCGTAGCACGTGTGATCCGGTCGAATTCCATAGAGTAAGTGCCTACACATCTCATGGAACACTTAAGGTTAATCATTCGTTGTCTTCCCAGACTTACTTGTAGTTGTCACGGTGTATGGTTAAGCAAGTCTGAGGTATGTGATTTTTATGTCTTTTCGGTTTTATCTCCTATGCTAATGAGTTGAAGGGTGAAGAGACTAATTCACTAACTTTAACTAACTGACTAAGCTTTAATTAACCTAGCGTCAGCATCCATTCCCACTTACCGTTCACATCCTAAACCAATGCAACCTTGGTTATTAAACACTAATCGTTGTTGGGATTACCAAGCGTAATGCACGTGCTCGAAGTGGTTGTACTAAGGCACTTAACTAGGAGAGAAGGGTTGAGAGAGATTTAATTACTAATAAAGCATTTAAATGATAGATAATAAATAACAGTAAATAAAATCCTAATTAGCCTATTCCATGCACTGCAAGGTTTATCCAAGAAGTTCGTCTTTATTGCCATACACAAACTTATGTTCAGTTACAATGTCTGCTCGAATAAAGATCCATTCACTTTGGAGTTCCTACTGCAGGCACATGGAAATTAATCTATCTTTGGAGAGGAAAAACTGCCAGAGTTTCGCTATAGTCTAGGCCTAGATTGGGAAACAAGGGGGAGCCGCCTCTTACTTATAGACTTGGTGGCACACCGCGATATCGCGTACGAGATATCGTAGGGGACGACGCAATATCGTGTGGGATGCAATATCATGGCCCATGGGATATTGCGTCCCATCAGTTGGTATCTCAATGGATATTTTCACTTTTAATCATTCCTTTTACTTCGTTATTTAGTTACTTTAATTTTATTTTTTTAAAATACTTTTTAGACTATTGTTTTCTTTGGATTTTTTTTACCTCATTTTTAACTTTTTCTATTTCTTTTTTTCATTTTTGTTAAGTTATCTTCCTATTTTTCTTTTGCATGGCCATTTTTTTTGAGTACCTTAGAACTAGGGTATAACACTGGTAGCAAAGGAGTGACTCCTCCATAGTTGGTATCTCAATGGATACTTTCACTTCTATTCATTCCTCTTACTTTGTTATTTAGTTACTTTGCTTTTGCTTCTTTGTACTTTTCAAATTATTGTTTTCTTTTGCTTTTGTTTTTACCTCATTTTAAACTTTTTCTATTCCTCTTTCATTTTTGTTTAGTTATCTTCTTATTGCTTTTTTTGCATAGCCATCTCTTCTGACTAGTAGTACTTTTGTGCATAGGTTTTCTTTATGTTTCCCATTGTGTCTTCTATAGGTGTCGGTGGTCGGGATCTCTACTATGGTGGCCAATCATGGATACTAACACTCCTTCACCCATTGCCTTTGGTGCCCTCTTAATCATTTGGATATATAAAATCTAGGGAAATTCTTGCTTTTGGTATATCCTTTGACCATGTCTCCTTTTAATAATTTATGTTTGCTAATTAACCTAGCTATGTTAATTAATAAAAGATAGATAACCAATTAACAAAAGATATGATAGTAAGGTATAATCAACATGGAAGTTGAGCCAAGAACATGTTAGGGAATGAGTTAGATGTAAGTAATGTATCTTGAATCCTTAAATCATAGGAAAGGTTTTGACTTTGAGGTTATAAGACATTCTTACACCTAATGAAGCAAACCTTGTGAAGTGATGTTAAGTTTAATCAATCCTAGGTAAGGCCTTCCTAACCAAGTTATATATGAACTTGTATCCAATAATAAGAATTTATTATCAATAGAGGAATAAACATATATACATAATTAGCAAATAAATATTTAGACATTTGGACAATGGACAAGTTAATTTTTGTTTTGTTATGATCTTTCTCTTATTAAATGTTTACATGTTTTTAAATGTATTAAATTTTAAATAATTTAAAATATATTTAGAAATAACAATAACATAATTTTATTTTATTTATAATTGCACATATATTAATGTTTTATTTATTTTATTTTCACCTTTATGGCTAGGCACTAGCCAAAGGCTAGTCAAGAGCTGTGTTAAACCCCAAATTTGCTTAATTTTTTAATAAGTATCTTTGTAAAATTTTTACATTTCAATCAATTTCATTTTATATTACATATTGTTAATTATTTTATTAGT
>MNCI01033354.1:319557-371156 GCA_015680685.1 Gnetum montanum
GTGATACATCTTTTGCAAAATTAAGTTGACTCTAGAACCTGAGTCAAAAAGAGCCCGATGTGGTGCATTTTCAGCGATCTGCAAATAAATAAAGGGACTTCCAGGGTCAATTAGTTTCCTCGGAAGGTGGCCTACCTTGATCCAGTTAGTTATGGTATGTGTTAACATAACCGCATGTGTTACACTCTGTTGGACTGAAGGGTTCTCCGAAGCATTAGTGGTTAGAGGCCTATACATGTACCCATCCGCTTGTTGTTGCGAGAGTTTGTATGGGCTTCTAGTTTTGAAAAAGGGTCTATTCTTTGTACAGTTGTCAGAACTAGCACCTGGTTGGATATTTACATGCTGAATATTTACAACTCTCGTGGCGTTACGTTGCTGCGGTTGGGTAGGTAATTCCCCCTGCATTGTTGGAATAGGTTGTATGGGAACTACAGGTGGAAGAGGTGTGGGCAGAGTTAGAGGATGGACTAAATGTGAGATATCTCCTAGAGGAGAAGGAGTCCTCCTAAAGTACTCCCGAACTTGGTAGAAATGTTGGGGAGTAGTGTGACCCATAGAGTCACTTGGAGAAACTGGCTGCTGCACATAATAATTGTAAGGATCAGGCTGCTAGTAAGGGTACTGATGTGTTAGCGGTGGCATCCCCCATGACTATGGGTATTGCCATTGCTGATGTTTTCCAATAGGCTATGGAGGCGTTCCACTTGGGTAATATGTTAAGGGTTGGTGGAACTGCCTTGGGTTACCTTGTGGATAAGGTAACCTTCGGGGTGTTTGCCGTTGATTAAGTCTTGGATTTAACTTATACACCCCAGACTCCTGCAGATGTGAGATAATTGGGCAACATCCCTCAGGATGGTCATAGTAGCAGACCGCACATCCACTATCATTTTCTGAATCAGAATTCACAGCCTCATCGGAAATAGGAATTTTCCCCTTACCCTTGTTATGTGTAGAGCTTAAGTTTCTCCGCTTGGTTTTGCCTTTGTCACTACTTTGTTCTACCTTAGACTCTTCTACGATTTTTAAGATTGTTTCTATTCTTGAGTCTAAGGAATCCCACATTTGGTCTACCTTAGCCGATACCTCGGTTGTTAACTTTTGGATTGGTAAGGTTTTCCGATTCACCAACTCTTTGAGTGGTGACTCATCCTCCTCATCACAGAATTTCACTCCCTTCTTGCGAATGGAGGGATTACGGTTGTATTCTTCCGTACTTTTCCTCTTACGTAGCTCACCCTCTTCTTGTGCTACTTGTTCCAACAAACTTTCAACTTCATGGGCTCTTAGTTGGGAAAGTCTCCCTTGGGTGTAAGTCCCAAGAGTTCTTCTCGTTTCATTTCTTAGCCCATCCACGATGTGGCGAAGTTGATCCTGCTTAGCATACCCATGGCCCGGGCAACAATGTAGCAGTGTATAGTAATGGGCCATGGAAGCATCCAAGGGTTCATAAGCACCTTGTTTCTAGCCTTGGATCTGCTTACGCAAATTGGACACTCTGGAGTACGTTTGATATTTGTTGTTGAACAGTTCGAGCATCGTACTCCACCTCCTGATAGTTTCTAGTTCTAAGAATCGGTACCAGCTCTCTGCTTCTTTAGTGAGTATCCTTGGGAACAACTTAAGCTTTTTCCACTCATTATCTATATTTTTCAAGGCACAGGCATCGTAGAATGCCTGTAAATGATGTTGAGGATCAGCGTTGTATCCTTCTTCAAAATGTGGGATATTATTTATGTCTAAACGCTCGATCCTACTATCTTTTAAGTGCCTTGTGGGGATCCTAACTGCCTCTATGATGTCTAGCATGCTTCAGGTTGTGAGTAGGGGTTCATCATGATCATCTCTTTCATGACGTCTATGATGTCTTCGTGGTGGTTCCCTACTCTCCCTATGTCCTTGCCCTTGTCCTAACTCCTGACCTTCCTTTCGAGGTCTTTCATCTTCTTTACTTTTACCCTCTCCGTTGTGCTCACGATGGTTGTGCCCAGATGTGGAAGGAGAGTTTGAATGGTGAGATGAAGGAGAAGAGGAAGGGGATCCATCACCGTGGTGATGTTTCTTACCTTCTCTTCAACTGCTTCGGCCCCGATCGTTGTGACGATCTAAGTGTCCATCCTTAGTGTAAGTGATTGTTCCTATTGTGAACAGTTGATGTTCACGGGGATCAGAGCCCGTAGCATGTATAGTTGATCGAAGGCCCTGATGCCTTACCTCTTCACCATTGTGAGGAGGAGGAACATCATTTTCTAAGAAATCCATTATGAGGGGTTCCTCATCTCCTATTTCACTAAGGAGATGGGGGACCTTGCCCTTCAACAATGAATGTTGTCTCTCCTGCCTTTCATCCCAAATATGTTGGGCAGCGGTGGGATGATAATCCCTTACATGATATCTTCCAGCAACGTATTTAGCGAATAAGTCTTGCACACCAATCTGTGCCAAGGCACAGAAAAGCATGTTCGGAACAGATCGATCTGGTGGTAACACTATATTACCAAACAAATCTCTCCAGCGCAACTGTTCATCCTGATGGAGGGTAAAAGTGTAATGAGGAATATACTCATCGGGATGAGTATAAGTTATCGTATACTGTTTAGGACTTGGCTGGTCTAGGTTATGTGTATGTCGCTGACTGTCTTCCGTGTTATCCCTAGGTGAGTTAACCTTATGAGAAGAAGCCATTTTATTGGTGTGCTATTCACTATTATATATGTTCTTGTTTAACTAATTAACCCAAAGGTTCGTTAAGGCTCACAACGATGTGAAATATTTCCTAATGTTCTAATTGGTGTACAAACACTTAGTTCCTGACAACGGTGCCAATGATGAGTGGCGAGGTACCCCTACACTCAACCATATGAAACGAGCATAGCACACGCGATCCGGTCGAACTTCGCAGAGTAAATGCCTAAACACTGCAAGGAACACTTGGGGCTAATTAATCGTTGTCTTCCCAGACTTACTTGTTGTTGTCATGGTGTATGGTTAAGTAAGTCTAAGGTATATGATTTTTTTGGTCTTTTATGGTTTATCTCCTATGCTAAAGGGTGATGGGTTGAGAGACTAAAACTAACTCTAACTACAACACTAAGTCCTAGCGTCAGCATCCATTCCCACTTGTCGTACACACCCTGAACTGTGCAATTGCGGCGTACACAATATCGTGGCTTGTGCATATCGCATCTCATCATTGATAATATGCATCCTTCTATGAAAGAGCCTTAAAAATGAATATTTTCTATCCAAAATTTAACTCAACCCGAAATGCTACCATCAATCAATGGTTCTATAGAATTTTGAAATGAAGAATATGATAAAGATAAAATTTTGAAAGAAATGCCAAAAAAAATTTGTCAAATTAGAAAATGCTATGTCAAAAGTAAAAATTAAGGAAGATAGGAAATTCAGACAAGCTAAAAGATTAGATATTAAAGCTAAATTTGAAGATACTGAAGTAATGAAAGCTTTGATTGATTCAAACCTAATAGAGTTTGCAGAGGAATTTTGGAAATTCTCACACCTAGAAGTACATTACATGGAAAGGTCATCTAGCAACGAGACATCTGAGAGTTTAGAAGCAAGATACTCATCCAATAATAATTTCAATAGTAATGAGGAACCTAGATATGAACTCAAGAGTGAAAAAGAGAGAATGAAAACATTTAGAACTCCAAATACAATACTTGAAATTATTGGAAAATGTAAAGTTCTTGAAGAAAAAGAAAAATCAAAGTAAAAATCTTAACCTAATGAAGAAGAACATCATCAATATTCTCTTCCAAGAATGTCTAGGAAGTTAGGATTTTATGGTGAAGGAAAATATGACATAATAGAATATTTAAAAAGAATTAAATCCAATATTAGCCTATATCAACTATTTCACATGGAAGGATACTCTAAGATAATTTTAGAAGAGAATAATAACAAAAATAAAGTAAGTGATGTTGCTACAAACTATATTTATAACAATGATAAATCTATTAGCAAAACACAAGTTGTAGCTCAAAAAGATGCTCCTCCTTTTCTATTAACCCTTAAGTTAAAAGGTAGATATCTTAAAAATAGTTTAGTTGATTCAGGAACCACTTCAACATTATTGCCTTTGTCAATATGTGATTAACTAGGATTAACACTAGAATAGTCATATAGGAAAATTGTCTAAGTTGATAAGATTAGAGTTAGGTTAATAGGTTAGTTACCAAACATACTGCTCTAATTAGCTTCAAATCTGAAGGTCAAAAGTAGAGTTACTATCCAAGTAATTGATATTCCTAATTCTTATAGCTTATTGTTTAGTAGAAGTTGGAGTGAAATGTTTTTTGGATATATAGCTATAGATTATTCACATATGTGGTTGCCATGGAATGAAGTAAATCAAATTTATATATATAGTGAGTCACTGATGATAACAAATGTAACTTTAGAAAAGAAACATAAGAGAGTTTAATCAAGAAAAGTTGAATTAGGAGTTAGCTGAATCCAAGAAATACAAATTATGCATTCTTATGATCAATTAGAACAATTTTGGAAATTATATTTTGATGGGACTTGTAATTCGAAAGAATCAGGAATTAGTATTGTTCTAGTTGGCCCAAGAAATCAAGTATATTTGAAAGCTATATGATTGGAATTTTCTTATACTAATAATATAGTTGAATATAAAGATCTATGTAGAGGGTTAAAAATGGTTCATAGAAAAAGAACTATGAAATTAGAGATTAAAGGAAAATCAAAACTCATAGGTGATCAAGTTAGAGGAAAGTGTAGTGTTAAAAGTTCATTCCTTAAGACTTATAAGAAAATGGCAGTAATATTAATTAAAAACTTTATGGAATATAAGATTGAAAGAATCACAAGAAAAAGAATCAGAATGCTAATGATCTTATAGTGATAGCTTCAACTCAAGACTTATCAAAAAATAGCTAAATGTCATAAAGTGATGATCAAGTTAGAATCATAGCCAATGATCTCAAATAAAGAGGAATGTTTTTAGGTATTCAAGGATGATCATCAAATAATTCAATTCCTTAGAAATACAAGAGAATTCAAGAGTCACATTTATGAAAAGACTAATTTAGAGTCAAAAGGAAAAAGAATACCTTGGAAAATATTACAATTGAAGGAAGAATTCAAATAAAAACTAGTGAGAGAATTAGATGTTCAAAATCCCAAAGATCAAGCTTATGAAGCAATAAATTTAGGATGTAAAGACATTACAAATTTCTTTAATATTAGGATAAAACTTCAATCAAACATAAAAAAGAAATTGATGCAAGTTCTTAGAGAAAATCTGGATAGTTTCGCTTAGTCATATGATCATTTGAGAACTTTTGATCTCAACATTATGATTCATAAAATTCCTTTGAAAAAGAATTATAAGATGGTTAAATAAAAGATAAGGAAGTTTAATCTAATTTTTAAACTAGCAATGATAGGTAAAACCAAGAATTTATTAGATGATGACATAATTTATCCAATTAGGCACTCATCTTGTATAGCTAATCTAGTATTAGTTAGGAAAAATAATGGAGATATAAGGTTATGTATTGATTTCAAGAACTTGAATGAAGCTTTAATTAAGTATAGATATCCACTTCCAAGAATTGATGAAATGCTAACAAAGGTATTAGGATGTCAACTATACTCATTACTCTACAAATTTTAAGGTTATAATCAAATAATAGTAGACAAAGATGATAAATTTAAAATAACATTCATCACTAAATGGAAAACATTTTCATACAAGAGAATGATCTTTAGCTTATCAAATGTAGGGGCTTATTTTCAATGAGCTATGAATATAGCTTTCAAAGGACTCATTGGGAAGTTCATTATCATTTATTAAGATGATATTACAATTTATTCAAAACATGAGCTTGATCATATTTCTCACTTATAGCAAATATTTAACAAATGTCAAGAGTTTGGTATTTCTTTGAATCCTAAAAAGTGTATCTTTGGAGTAAGATTAGGTAGTCTACTTGGGCATATAATTTTTCAAAAAGAGATAGCTATTGATTAGGCTAGGATTGAAGCCATTCAAGGTACAGAACACCCTACGAATAAAAAGACACTAAGATATTTCTTTAGGAACATAAACATTATTGAGAAATTCATTCTTGGATTTATTGAAATAACAAAACCTCTTTCTCAGATGTTAAAAAAGGATGTTGAAGTAAGAAAACCTAAAGAATCACTTGAATCTTTGAATCAAATTAAGAAAGCCATTTTAGAAGCTCCATATCTAGTAAAACTAAGATAGAAGAAGATTTCTTGTTATATGCTTTTTCTTCAAAAGATTTATTGACTATAGTATTGACACAAAATGATGGAACAGAAGAAAAGCCAATTGAATTTTTTACTTATCAGTTAAAAGAAGTTGAAAGAAATAAGTCTAAATTAGAAAAATAAGCATTTGTCATTATTAAGGCTTTGGGCATTTTAAGTATTATTTGCAAAATGCTTTGGTTCATATAATGATCATAGAGCTAGTTGTAAGACAATTCCTATCTCAAAATGAAATTTCACTAAAGATAGCTAACTAGATAATCAAACTCCAAAAATTTAGTTTTACTTTGGAAACTTGCAAAATAACAAAGAATATGGAATTAGCTCGGATGATGACAAAAGAATCTAGACAGGAAATACTAGCCCTGTCTAAAATCATAAATTAGAATGATGGCATGCTAAATTTTCTTAATAGCTAGGAAATTCCTAAGAATTTATCTAAAAGCAAGGAAAAGCCTTTATACTTAAAACCAAGAAATAAATCTATACTCAAGGAACTCTATATAGGAAATGATTCAAAGGTATTTTATTCAAATGTTCACCAAATCAAAAAATTGAAGGCATATTGAAGCAATTCCATGATCATGAAGGCTTGTATTACGAATCCACTTGAATGACAATGCAACATATATTGAGATATGATTTCTATTGGTCCACTATGTACAATGATGTGAGAGATAAAATTTTAACCTATCATAAGTGCCAAATACATGGACCAAAACCAATAAAAGCTATTACTTCATTAAATCCATTAATAATAGATAAGCCTTTTCAAAGGTGGGTATTGGATTTTATAAGAGTAATTACTCCATCTCAAGTAGGTAATAGGTTTATTTTGAAATTCATTGATTATTTTACTAAGTGCCTAGAGGCTAAAGTGCTAAGAAGAAGTACATCCTATGATGTAATTAAGTTTCTTGGACAATGCATTATGAATTGTTTTGGGATGCTAGAATCATTAGTGGCTGATAATGATATAGCTTTTCAATTAATCAAATTCATAAGGTGGGATTTAGAGAAATCAATGTTACTTTATTCATCTTCAAAATACTATCTATAAGGAAATGGTTTGGCTAAATCAACAAATAAAGATATAATCTCTTACATCAAGCATTCCATGGATAATAATGTGAAAAATTAGCATGAATTGTTACAAGGATCCCTATGGACTAATAGGATTAGAATAAAGATATTTATAGGGACTACACCATTTAGCTTAGTTTACGGGTTTAATGCTCAAATAACTAATATAGTCATTTCTTCAATAGTTGGATTTATGAAAAATTATTGTCCACGATTAGATAAGGAATGTGTTGTAATGGATTTATTATTGAAGATCAAAGCTGAAATTAATGAAGCATAAGATAAGTTTTTACATAATGCAACATTAATGAAGAGATGGCTTGATCATCAAGTGGGATGGAAGGCATTTAGAAAAGGAGACCTTATTTTATTTTGGAAAGCTAATAAAAAATATAAAACAAATAAATTTTCAACTAGGTGGATTAGGCCATTGAAGATTAAGCAAAAAGAAGCTAAAAATACTTTAAAGCTAGCTTCATTGGATGGACAAGTGTTAAGCTAAGCATTTAATGTACTTCATCTAAAGCATTATTTTGAGCAATCTTCCACTTAGAGTAGCCTATGGGCCAACCAAATTGTAAATACATACATAGTGTGTTGTAATTGATTTCATAGGACTATATAGAAAGGCTAAAGTCAAGCTATCAAATCTATAATCGTATCATAGATGGAAAATCAAGGTCCATTGTAAGAAAAATATTGTTTGTAGATCCAAGGAAATTCAAGATGAAAGCTAGGTCTTTCATTCCATATCTATTTGGATGTTTCCCTGAACATGTGCAGAGGATATTTTATAGAGCTTTCTCCTATGGGGTAGCCTATAATTATCCATTTATGACATGGATCTTTCATGATTTTTCCATACTAAAAAGTGAAAAATCAATTCATGTTCAAGAGCAAGTTCAATTTCTAGAGTGTCCAAATCTCTCACAAAGAAAGGACATTAATAGAGAGATCCCAAACCATGTTTTTAAATATGAGGATATCTTGGTGAATCAGCTTGTGAACAATACTAAAGAAAGGCTCACAAGTTTAGAAAAGGAACTAGAAGAAAAAAAAAAGAATCCAAGGAAGATACCCAAGGAAGAATGGGATTGGGAAAACAAAGCACAAGCTATTATGCCTACTTAAGTAATGACCAAGCTTGAGTATGATGAAGCTTCAAAATGAAAAGTTTTGAAGAAAATAGTAATTACTTTACGATGTCATTGAGTTTCATTAGCTTAGCTTTAGTTTGTTTGTTTTAAAGTTTTATGATAGGGGTTTTTTCATCCCTGCTAAGCCTTAAGCTATAGAGATTTTCCTCATAAAAATATTTAATCTTGTATTAAGTCTATTTGTGACTATACATGAATGTTGCAAAAATAGCCATTTTAATGAAATAACAACTTCTAAGTGAATTTAGTGGCATTAAAGTAAAGCTTGACATACCAAAGAGATTAATCAAGTAGAATGAAAGGTAGAGTATTAGATAAAAGAGAATTTCCATAAGATTTTTAGACATTCATAGTAAAGAATGACTCAAGCTATGTTACTAATTGTAAGAAATTAAGCCTTAAATTAAAGGAAAATTCTAAAGGGAAGTGCTCATAGAAAGGTTAGAAATTTAAGACTTGTTTTATTCACTTAATCCTCCTTTGAAGTAAGGGAATTTTAAGGCTTAGAAATCTACGATAACATTTTAGTCACTAATGAAGCAAGGCTTAATCTTCATTTGTGAAGAACCTAGTCTCTTAATATGATCAAGCTAAGGTTTAATGCATAGAATTTTTAGTAAGATAAGTCCTAAGAGAAAATTTTGAAGAATTTTTAGCAAAGATGCCATTAAATTAAGGGCTTCATGATCAAAATCCTTAATAAAAATGATTTTAAAGTCATTCTACTTTGTCGAGTATAGAAGTTTGTAAAATTTTCACATGATTTGAGGAGCTAGGGTTCCAAACCTAAAATCAGAACCATGCAAGATAACTAAGCTATGTCATTAAAGGTAGGGATTATGCAAGTTAAATTGAAACAAATATGCACTTTGTTTACTTGTTAGCTAAATCAAGATCAACAAGGATCGAATCATAGAGCTTATGAATCAGGTTCATCTTAATAGGAAAGAGAATGAATAGTTGAGTGCTAAGGACAATCCTTGCTTTAAGAAAAGAGCTTGATTTGAATTTGAAAAAGTTCTATTAAATCATTTTTGTGATATTATCTTGTGAAGAAGAAATTTGAGTTTGGCAAAAAATCATAGAAAATGACTCTGCCAAATCATCTCTACTAACAAAGAAAAGTTTTGTAGAGTTTAAAGATAGCTCTACAAAGAATGCTTTGTCTGGTTCTACCATGTGAGCTTGATGACATAGCTTTCAAAATTAAACTTAGGTTTTACAAGTTAGATGAAGAATAACTCTACCATGTCAGCTTTGAAATTTAGAGTAATATTTGTAGAGCCAAAATCTTATGCTAGGAAAGAGTTTCTTTTCAGTTCTACCATGTTAGCTTGTTTTTATATTGAGTAACTCGTAGAATGAAAAATTAGCTCTATGAAGTGATTCTATAGCCACATTTACAAAGCATATTAAGATAAGCTCATCTAAAGGATTGAATTATGAATTTATAAAATATTCCATATCTACCCCTATCATGTCAGCTCCTTTCAACAAAGAGGATTCATAGGGCTGTAAAATGGCTCTACTAAGAAAACCATCATTTTCTAGTTTCACCATGTAAGCTATCAAGTCTCAATTTGCAGAGCCAAAGATAGGATATATAGGCCTAATCCACAAGCCACATAAGCTTGTATAGGAGGCTTGTAGAATAAAAAATTAGTTCTACAAAAGGATTCTACTTAAGGAAGCACCACAACATCTAGGTAAAAGAAGAGATCAAAGTTTACCTTATTTGTAAAGCCCATATGACATGTGGACTTTGGTTGAGAAAAGCTTATACAGTAAAAAATTGGCTATACAAGGAAAGCTTAAAAAGATTTTTTGTAGCTAAGAAGAAAGTTTGGAGTTAATCTCTTTGTAGACCCAAGATATGGTTCCACAAACATCTCTAGAAAAAGGCTCTACCTTGTCAAATCTTTCTTATGAATTTTTAGAATGAAGAAATGATTCTACAAAAATGATTTCACAAGAAACAAAACTCTTACTTCTACCATACTAGTGTTAAAGAAAGGGTGATGCTTATAGAGTTAGAATTTAGCTCTACAATGCAGATACAAAAAAAAAAAAAGAGGCTCTATCACATTAGTCTTTTAAGCTAGCATAAATGATTCTTCCATGTCAATAGCCATGAAAAAAAAGTACGTAAGATTAAAATGTAGCTGTACAAAATGGCTCTATAAATAGCTAAAGGCACATAAAGAGCTTTTGAGAAAATGCTTAGCCCTCACTACCACATGAGCTTGTAGAGCCAGTGTTATAAAGGAAAAATTTAGCTCTACTAATGAACCTTGAAGAGGTTCTACCATGTCATCCTCTATGCAATACCAGTTCATTGAGTTAAAAGTTGGCTCTATAAGGAAAAACAAAATTAGTTCTACAAGCCATGTCAATAAGTTTATGAGTAGAACTAAAATCCAATCTTATAAGCAAGTGTAAATATTTACTTGACCACATTAGACTTTTGAGTAAAACTATTTCACAAAATAATGGTTCTATGAATGGGCTCCAAGATGATTCTACAAGAAAGGACATTGATTATAGAACTAAAATTTATTTCTACAAATAAACTCTTCTTCTATTCTACCATGTTAACATCTTTTACATTAGCTTATAGAACTACCATATGAAACCAAAATTTAGCTTTACAAGTAAGCACAGAAATAGTTCTACCATGTTAACTTCACTGAAAAGTACATTTGTAGGACATGAAAACTATTTTACAAGTAAACTCTAAAATGGTTTTATAAGTCATGTCATATCTCACTCTAGGCCCAACAAGAATTATGCACATGCACATTTTATTTTTAAATACAGCTTAGTGAAAGGCATGGTGTGATATAGAATAAATTTTATGAAGAATCTTAAATTCACTCCACCACATGAAATTCCTTTATACAATTAGTTTTCAAAGATTAAATTTAGTTGTACAAACACATTGAAAATTTTGTTTACAAGCTAACAATAGAATGAGTATTTATATCCTTAAGCCCTAAATGAAGTAGCTTAATAGAATTAATGCTTTGAGAAATTTCAAAAGATAAATCAAATATTCTATCTCAAGCAAGAAAATTAAAGAATAGAGCTATGAATATTAATAAGCAAGATTCAAAGAAATTTTGAAGCTAATAGCAAGTAGAGCCCAAAGTTGAAGCAAAGTTAAGAATAAAGATAGAGACAAAAGAAAAGATAGAGCCATCATTAAAGAGTATAAAGAATCTTCAAGCTCTAGAGAAAAGCTAAGATGTCACATAGAGAAAAGAAAGATGCATCTCAGAAATTTCAAGATGTTGATACCTTATCTTTTTTTGAATACCTACAATAATAAAATTTGAATATCTATCAACTCCACTAATGGATGAAGACAGTGTGAATGAATTTGGAAGTAAGGAATGCAGACCTCTTTGATTTCGATGAACAACATGATCTAATAGAAAAATCAAGCTTGTAGTCTATAGAATTAATGGAGCAATGGTAAGAAATCTATGAAAAATATGACTTCATAAGCTCAATTTCAAACCTAGAGGAAACCTAATTAGGGATGTTATAAATTATTTAATAGTTTAAACATTTTATAAGAAGGATAAGCTAAGACTTAGAAATAACATAGAGTGCTTCATCGACATCAACATTCAAAAGACTTAGGAGCTCTATGGAATAATTGAGCTGAACATTACTAAAATAGATGCTAGTTAGTATAACAAGAAAGTGATAAGTGGAAAATTCAAAAGTCATGTTAGGACAAGAAAGAACATAAGACTTCCACTAGCTAATCTAGAAAAGGCATAGGGGTACAAGAATGCTATTCCAAAAGCTTCAAAACTTAGGTTCTCACATCTTTATTTTTGCTTTAATATTTTGCTCTAGTTGCGAGATTAATATTGTAGCTAATTATCATATTTGGTCCTAGGTAGCTCTAGAGAATAATAAGCATTTCTTTCTCATACAATATATGAATGACACCCTAGAGAAGAGCTTGTTTGAGATTCATGAGCAAGAAAATTACCTAAGACTTAGCTTATTTTTGTTAGATTGTTTGATAAGTAAAATTCTTGTGCATGAGAGAATGACTCCAAATTTTTCAAGTTACACTTCATAGAGAAGAGCTCAACCAGAGGACCCCTACTATGACTTCTTTCCAATTGTCTATCAAAGGAGTTACTTCAATGTACAAGATTTGGAATTCCTAATGAATTATGTCTACCCTCATCTAATTAAGTTGATTTAAGAAGTTTTGAAACCTAAGGTTAATTAAGAGGTTATAAATAAAATTAAGGAAAAGAACCATGGAGCCATCTTCCTCCATTATCATTACACCTAGACTCTAATAGCAAGACTTGAGGGTAAGGATTTTAAGTCACTAAGATCCATGGCTCCTTAGTTTGCTACTTTAGAAGTTGGTTGATAGATGTGGGATAGTCCTCTAAGGTACGATTACGACCATAAAGAAGTTTTTCCCCTGATGTTTGAATTTTGGATAATTCATCAATTCAAGTTGTTATTGTTGGAAATTTCGGTTGCTAAAATAGAAACCCAAAGATTCAAGCATTAGAATAGTTTTAACCTTGAATCCCAAGGGCCTCTAAAAATGGGATTTAGGGTGCCCTAAATAGTCTTGACAATCACCTTGGAACCTATGGAATGTAAATGGAAATGGAAAAAAAAAACATAAACATAGATGTAGATGAAATAAAAAATGAAGACAAAAATAAAAATGTAAACATAAATGGAAATGAAGTTGTAGTTGCAAATCCAAAAATGAAAAAAAGTGCAAAAATGAAAACATGAACTTAAACTTGCACAACATGAAAAATAACTTTACAAAAAAATAAAAAATAAGGTTCACAAAGTATAGATTTCATGCAAAATGCACTAAAAGTTGTTGGCATGAGCTTGAAGTCTATTGGAGAAGGTAGACTATGTTCTACTACAACTCCATGATTTGGTTTCTTTCTAGCTCTAGTTTCTAACAACTTTCCATTAGTTTCCATTAGGATTTCTAATGCGGTTATGGAAATGGATTCTCACTTTTTGGTGCAATGGAAACTATGTGGGAGTTTTTGTGCCCAATGTAGTGCTAGTTTCTACTACCAAAGAGTGGAAGGATACAATGGGTTTTGTGGGTTATGAAAATACCAAAATTGTTGTTACAGGTGTAAAGTTTGGAATTGCTACCAAGGGTTGTAAAAATGCCAAAGTGCTGGAAATGTAAAAGTGTTGGAACCACCAAGAAGTTGGAACCTAAATATGGTATTCACATTGGGTATTTATAGGATTGGTGTGGTTATTTTTAGATTTATGCACTATTTCCATGATTATTGATAGATTGGTATCAATGTGTAGGTTGCAATGGTCATTTACCTTCAACGTAGTTACCATTTATAGTAAGTTTAGTATGGACTATAGCCACAAAATCCATCCATTTACTATAAATAGTAAATGGAATTGTGCGCCTACACTGTCACCATTCTTACTATGCTGGCATTAGTTGACAGTCATCTACTTTTAGCATAGTTACCATTCATAATAAGTTTGGTATGGACAACAACCACAAAATTCATCCATTTACTATAAATAGTAAATATAATTTTGTGACTATGCTAGCATCATTCTTACTACACTAGCTTTGGTGGACTACACTAAGGTTGTTGGAAAATGACAAAAGTGGTGGAAGATGTGCAAAATGTTGGAATCTACAAAAATGGTAGAATCCATTGGAAAGTGTCGTGCCTTATGGAGAATGCTATCTATGGTAGCTATTGTTGGAAAAATGAAAAATCCAAGAGTTCTAACATTGCACTTCCATTAGGTCTTGGTGATGACTATGCTAGCTACTGTAGCACCATTGTCTACTATAGCTATTATGTCTACTATAGATGGCTCTAGCATAGTTGGGGCTATACCTCCATAAAAACCCATAGAAGTGACAATTTTAGCTATTCCTAAGGCATTTTCAGCCTTCCCAAGCCCAAATATAGACACAAGATATCTTTTTCTACTTAGGAAAAGAAGCAATAATAACTTTTGAAGCATTTTTTAGCCTCAAAAAGTTAAAGTATGCAAGATTGTAGCTTATGGACTACATATCACACATTTACAATGGATCCTTGCCTAAAATTAGGAAATGAAAGTTTTAACATGAATTTTTGGTGGTGTTTCATTGGCCCCTATTTATTGATGTTTGGAGGATTGACTCGAGAGACATTGACAAAGAATACAAAACATCACTATAGGTCCATCACCAATGTTCTCTCTTCGCACTTGATCTAGTAGTATTGAACCATGCCCAAGAGTGCTTGTTGTGGTGGGAGAATGTTATGATGGTAAGAAGGCAATGAGTTCATAGGGAAATTATCATAAAGGTTAATAATTCATTTCAAGTGTTGACATCATGGCTATGGTGTGGCAAAAACATATTAGTTAATTGATTTAGTCTTCACACTTTATGCTTTGAAGTTTGGTTCACTTAGCATATGCATTTGAGAATCCAATCACTTGGCTCCAAGATTCCTTTAGCCATTAGGCTCTTCCCTTTGTATGTTTGGAGCCATTAATCTATCCTTTAGGCTTCATTGGTCTCTTGAATTCTTGGCAATTTTCTTCTTCCTCCTTTTTTTAGTTTTTAATTTTTTCTTGGGGTGAAATATTCATTGGGTTTCTTAACAAAATATAATTTTGATTCAGTTTTCTCATCAACTAGTATGTGTTACACTTGATGGAATAGATGGTTTCCCATTGAATGAAGTATGTTACATTCAATGGACTTGATGATGGAGCATGATGAAGGAATATTGTATGGCCATAGTGCATAAGTATCAAACATTAGTCAACAATGTCATCTAAGGTAAGGAAGGTTATAATTAGGCTATGGGATTGGGCTTAAGAGAATGGTAAGGGAAATGATATGAAGTATGCACTCTTGGCATGATAGGACAAACTCACTAAATCTTGCACATCAAGGTCACATGGTGACTTATTGTCATGATGAGTTTCACCTTCATGATGACTCTAGGCTATATCCTGTAAGCATAACTCTAAGAGGACAAGAAATTGAGACGAGAACAACCATGTTGTTGTAATGAAATACATAAGGTCACATAGAATAGTTAGCAAACCAAATTACCAAAGGATAGATGTGTTGATAGTTTAAGGCCTTGGTAGGCTATGATTTGAGTTTAAGGTCTTAGTAGACTATGTTTCCAGTTTAAGGCTTTGGCATGCTATGTTGCGAGTTTAAGACCTTGGCAAGTAATGTTGCAAGTTTAAGGCCTTAGTAGGTTTTGTTGCCAGTTTAAGGCCTTAGCAAGTTGTGTTGCTAGTTTAAGGTCTTGGTAGGCCATGAAAAAATGTCTCTTTGTCATGCAAAGATGTCATGTGGGCTCACTTGTTGTAGACCATCAAAATCATCAACATCAGTTATTCATTGCAAGTTGTCAATAATAGCAAACACCACTACAAGTAAGCTTATGAGTGTTCAGTATCATTAGGGCTATGTGATGGATTTAATGTTGCATTTTAAGAGCTTCATGAGGTTATGATTAGGCTTAAGTTTTGGTGATGAACTTGGTCCTATTGGTTTTCTCCTCACCTTCTTGGTCTTCAATGGGAATATTGACTAAGGGATCCTTCGTGGCTTCAAGGTTAATGATCATTAGGTGAATTTAGGAGATTAATGCTATATACTAAAATGGTTCCAAAGGCTTAGGTTATCTTGGCCCAATATCATCATAAGAGGGTCCCATTTAGACTTTGAGGCTAGTCTAATTTGCTCTCTTATCCTCATAGCTTAATCTTGCATGATAACATAAAAACATCAAGTGGTACCTATGTAATAAAATTGTTAAATAATGTAAAATACATTAACAATAATGCATATATGAGCCAAAACACGTTAACTCAAATGCCAAATGAGGTTCAAACATGGTTGATAAACATTATAATAGGTGTGTCAGGGCAAATAGGGTGTACTATAAAGGCCAAATGATGTAGGATGTGGTCAAATGAAGACTAAACGATGGTCAAAACCACATAAAATAGTGTCAAACAAGGTCAAATAAGGTTTTTTTGATGTCAAATGACATTAATTAATGTCAAATCAAGTCAAACAAGGTTTGAGCAAGGCTAAGCAATGGAAGAATGCAGTTAAATAAGGTTACATTTTACTAGTTTTAGGCCTTAGCAAGCCATGGTCACATGGTGTCAAATGATTACCAAGGATAATCAAAACTCCATTAGAAAACATTAAAAAAAGCTAATTAAGGCTTTTAAAAGGTCATAATAAAGAAAATAAGGTGAAAGTGAAGTTATATAAAGGTTATATGAGGTCAATCGATGGCAATGAAAGTCAAGAACGTAGAACCAAGCCAAAAATAAGTCAAAACATCATGAAACAAGGTCAAATTAATCAAAATGAAACATGTGGTAAAACTTGGCTAATACTGGTTAAATAGGATCAAATTTTGCTAGTTTTAGGCCTTAGCGGGTCNCACTTTTTCTTAGGACTACAATAGATCCTATTGGTGACTATACTAACCTTGTGTAGTCATCCTTTCTCTAGTGTAGTCCACATTTAGGGGCAGTTTCTTAGGCTTAGTATGGTCACTTTTGGGCTTCTAGAGGTCTAAATAGCTAAAGCAGGGGGTAGGTGTTAAAGATTTTCAAGTTTTTGCACTATTTTGACTCTCTATAAGGCTAAAAAACATAATCCCAGAAGTGACTACATTGGGCTAGTAGGCCCTAGCATAGTCACAAGGAATGATTGAGTTTATGGAGTTCCTAGTGCTGAAATGAATTGAAATTGTAGCTAGAGAACATGGGATAGGGTTTTGGTCATTTTGGGTCTATTTTGGGCCATTTTGGATAATATACTATTGCTTTTTGTTTTCACATATTCCCTTCCTACTATGACTATGCTAGCCCAACATAGTCAAAGGCTTCCTCAACATAGCTAATGTGTAGTGGAGTAATCCAACATCCAACCATACAATTCATAGGTGTTCATGTGTGACTAGATCATAATCTGTGGACAAGGTAATGTGATTATGCTAGTAATTAGTTAAATTTTGAGATTGTTGTCTTCCGACATGAGCTAGTAAAATCTATGTATATGGTTTAACTCATTGTCAGGTATATGATCATTGATGTTGTGTGGACCATCTTACTCCTAGTAAACATGGTAAAGTAGAAAGAGTTCTATGTCTAAGGAAAACTATAAACACTATTCTAGCCTATGGTGATGAGTATTTGGTCCTAACCTTTCATACACACCTTGGACTTCATGTAGTTACTATTGGGATTACGAAGTACTTTTCTACTAAACAAACCAAGCCATAACAGTACTAGCTTACCATGCAATTACACTTACATGCTCAAGATCAGTCATACTCATTTCTCTTAACAATAGTAAAAGTATGTGGAAAAGTAAATCATTAACTAGGAAAATAGTAAACATTTTTCTAAGTAAAATAGTAAATCTCGAAGAATGTTGCAATAGTGGGAAATAGCTAGATCTTTATTTCTGATCACACTTATTCCCAAGTACAAAATGCTTGTATAAAGATGTCATTCACTAGTTTACACTACATTGCAAGAATTCACACATCTAATTGCTAATTCTAAACTCATGAAACAAACTAAAAGAGTTTTAGTAAAGTTGGACGAAATTGTGTCTAGACTATGCACCTAAGTGTTGTATTTATAGGTAGGCATGTATCTCAAGATATCATATATCTGATGTTGTAGCTTGGACTCTGATATCAAGCATGTGATGTCTCAACTTCGATATCATATACCCAATTTCATAGCCATCAAAAAATACATCTTATCATACCCCCATGACTAATTGAAATCTCATCCTCGAGTTAAAATAAAATGATGATAGAGTTCCTTAAAAAATTGGAAAGTTCATTTACATAACTAATTAACTATATACATGACTCTTGAATGCTGTGGTAGTGTTCTTTCTTAAAAAGATTCACATAGCATTTTGTTAAGTAAAATGTGAAGGGAAATTTTTTTCAAATATATATTGACAGATTATCAATGCATGTGGCTACCTTGGAAAGGGGATTTAAATCAAATATAATATATAGTGGACCTTTGATGAGTGAAAACATTACTTTAAATGGAAAGAACAAATTTGTTGAAACAAGAGCTTTTGAAACCAAAATCTGCACACTTTAAGAAGTTCATAACTTGGAAAAAGAAGAATCTTAAGATAAGAGCAAATGTGAACTATATTTTTATGGTTCTTGTAACTCGAAAGGAGCATGAGTTGGAATAGTTTTAGTAAAAGATAATTTCCAAAAAATATTCAAGGAAATTCATCTATCTTTCCCTTGTATGAACAACAAGGTAGAATACAAATCTTTGTGTATTATAATTAAGATAGTATTGGAGAAAGGAATCAAAATAATCATCATAAAAGGAGATTAAAGATTAGTTTGTGAAGAGATTGAAGGTAACTGTGTGGTAAAAAGTTCATTCTTGCAACCCTATAAATAGCTTATCTACAAAATGTTCTATCAATTTTAGCACTTCAAAATAGAACACATAGGTAGAAAGGATAATTATATGGCAGATAATCAAAAGAAGCTTCAACATTAGATGTGAAAAAGATAGAAGGTTACAAAGGTGTAATGATCAAGAAAGAACATCAACCATCAGTACCATACAACATAAAGCATTTATAAGTATTTGAAGATGATGATCAAGTACTCAGGTTTATGAAAAATAAACAAGAATTTGAAAGTCAAATAATATTGCAAACAATGTCAAGGTTTAAGAAAAAATCAATTTCCAAAAGGTGATTGATTATGAACATGAGTTTAGTAAAACTTTGCTTACAGGAAAAGATATACAGAATGTAGATGATCAAGCTTATGAGATAGTGAAATAGTAAAAACAAAATGGAGAGGAATGAACCAACAGGATTAAAACAAAGTAGCCAAATTGATGTCTTTAGCAAGCCATCTTACAAGTAATCTTCAATTGTCTTTTTCAAATTCTCCCAATCCCCCTTTTAACTCTACCCTTGAAGCCCTTTTATAGTGGTAGGTATAATAATCATGAAAAGTTAAGGGTATTACAAATATCTAGGGAGATTAACTGATAACCACCCTAGAAGTTATAACTTCCATAGGAAGTTATTAGAAATTTAAGCTATGATGGTCAAGTGTTTTATTGGTGATGGAAAGCTAAAAAGAATATCATGAAGTTTTTACTTGTAACCATCATAGGAAGTTACAATTTTCATAGAAATAAAAGGAGCCATAGCCAAATGTCTTCTTCATATAGCAAGTTGTACAAATATCTCGTAAATTATTCTTCTCCATTTTTAATTTGAAATGATTAAGTTTTCATTTAAGTAGAAACATGTAAACATATGATTGGTTGATCAAAAAAGATAGTATATGCTTAGACTAAGTGTTTAGGTATGTGTGTGTATCCCATGATAATAACAATTGCTACTTTAGGCAATGAACTCATAGTTTGTAGCAACACACGATTTCCCTATATCGTTGATAAGCTCTACAAGGGTCATTTCCAGATACATCAATAGGTATGATGTAGGTGTCACCAACAATAGCTTCAAAAATTCACTTCATAGCAATGCAAGATTAAGTTTTTCAAATACTAGCACATGTAGGGTCCAACACCTCTTGCCATATGTCATCTTTTCTACCTACAATTACCATAGTTGATGTTGTTACAATTGAATCATAATCAAAGCCCATTTCCAATGACATTCCATAACCAGATAACAGCGAGATGGAGTCAGCGATGGCCTCTGTGGGAACAATGGAAATCATAATGGGGGTAGCAGAATGGACATAAGAATTGGTGGCTAAGATAGTTCTAAACAACGAAGCTCCCATATCTTCTTACAACTTTACTTGCTGGTGGAGCAATGATTGGTAGTGCCACCATTTGAAATGATTCTTGTTTTTTCTTGTTTAGTTATAGGTTTGCCAAATAGTTTTCCAAGGACACCCATTGCTCATCTTTGCTTTATTTATTTTTAATAGTGAGGTAGGCAAGAGCTCTCATGTCCATCCAAGTTAACCCTCCCATTGCATATTTTACCTCTGAAAAAAGGAAATTGAAACAAAGAAACTGCAGAGTCTTGAGAAATTATGAACAAGAAAATCTCAAGAGGATTATCTCCTTTCTCAAACAAACAATAATGCTTTGGTATTTTCACAACTTAGACAAAATGAAAAGGTTGGATTTGCTTTCATTTCTCTATGTATGTTACTTTCTTAGTAGGCAATTTTTTGGCATTGGAGATGCACTTGTGGTAGACGAGGAAATCATTGCAGAACAAAGAATTGAGAACCAAGGAACAAGGTTGTGAGGGCTTCAATTCTTGATTTTGTCATGTCTCCACAATAATCTAATCCATCAATGGTGGTGATGCTGCAAGTGGTAATGGTGGTGATTGGCATGTGGGTGGTAATGTTGAGCCATGATCCTTATATAATTATTTTTTAAAAAATTTTGAAACTACAATGGTATTCTTGTGGTACGCCTCTAATGTTTTTTCTTAGAATTGAAGTTAAAAAATTACTAATATCCAAGCTATCCATCCTCATCCAAAATATATATTTTTGAATTAAATGTGTCCACCCAAATATAATGGTTTTGCATTGAGTTTGTCTTGGACAATGAATTAAACCTTAGGCAAGGAGAATGTGGATAAATAGCAACACTAAATAGAGTCTTTTCGTAAAATTAAAATAGGTAATGTTAATCATGATCTTCAAGTGTATATGTTCATACCCCTTTTTAGAAAAACTTGTAATATTCTTTATATTCCTACTCCATAATATGGCCAAAATGTACAAACTTTTTGTTCCCCCTCCTTAAATTTCCTTTGATATTCATGATGTTTAAGATTAGTTACCAACTAAATCACCATCAAGCAGGAATTCATTGAATATTTTTACAAGAATATAAATCTTTTTTGAGCAAAACTTCCATCAAACTTAAGGTTTGATGAAATAAAAACCTCATTCCTAATAAAACTTAAGGAATTGTACAAAAAACTCTTTACAAAAACTATTCTTTGGGTGGGAAGAAAGTAGTTAGAGTAACTCTTTTAAGAATTATCATATTGAGAATCCTTTCATATGTTATCTCAGTTCTGATGAATGCTCTTTTTGCTCTTCCTACCTAGTTGAAACCTCATTTTGGTCTTTACTTTTATCTTCAACAATTGTCTTTTTGATCCCACTCTTTAACTGCTAAACTTTGGAATTCTTCCCAATTAGTTACTTTAGGAGTTTAAGACATAAAATCCTCTCTCTAAGAATCATCTTTCTTAGACTCTCCTTGATATTCAGTTTGGGTGGTGCATTTATGAAAGTTTCCCTAAACATTGAAATGTATCGAAAGTCCACCAGTGAGAAATCTAAACTCATCTGAAAGCCAAAGTAGAAAAGGGCTTTTTCTAGATGCTCCATAGGTTGTTGGTTTACAATAAGCTTTTAAGACATGCTCTGGATAGCATCTCGTAACATATGGGATAAAAGGCCCTCTTATTTCTTTATCTCTAAGAATCATATTTCTACCTTACATTCAAACACTTCACTTGCCTTCTCACTTAAACTTTGGATTGAAAAATGATGTAATTCTAAGCAATTCATATCTCTTTTTATAGTGCAAGGAAAGTTTGAAATTTCCACCAATTTCAGTAGCCAACTTTGCTACTTAGCCAAGAATAATTATCTTCTCATCATTATACAGTAAGCTAATTTGAATTCCACTATTTGGTGGTTGAAATTAATTCACCACTAAGTAGTTATCTAACCATCACTCCCACTTACAAGTAATGATTACTTAAAATATTCTAAATCTAATTTTTAAACTAACACTTTGAATTAAATATATTTTAACTAGTACTTTAATGCATGCATGTTCTTATAATATTATATAGACTTATTTAACATACGCATAGGATATATATATGTTATAGTTAAATATTATATAAGTCTATACNTGATATACATACATTTATTACTATATTATATACATATATTTATTGGTATATATATATATTTATGTTTAAGTTGTGGGCAGTTGTCCAAAATAATGTTTTATATGCAAAAAATTAAATGGAAATTGAAACTCTATTCCATCTAACATCAATAATTTGTAGGTATCTTCCCATAATTGTTTCTTGATCTGAGATGGACCAATCCATATTGTCAAAAATTTATTTGGTTTCTTTATATTCCATAAAAATACAAGATCACTAAATTTAAAGGTCTTTTTAGATCCTTTTGACTTGAGAATAATTCTTTAATAAATTATCTTTAGCTCTATCTATTTTAGCTTCTCTTTTGATGAGCAAAGTCATGAAACTTCTATCTTTATTAGTTTTCTTGCTATAATTTTGCACAAATTGTAAGGCTGAACTTATACTCTTATTTGTAATTCTTGCAGACAAACCATAGACCAAGTTATAAGCTGAGGTTCCAATAGCCTTCTTAAATATAATATGATCATTCCATAATGCAAATTGTAAGTAATCAATCTAATTTTCTGGATTCCCATCCATCGACTTCTTAATATAGGAAATAAGATTTTTATTTATAGATTTAGCTAAGCCATTTCCTGGAGGATAATAATTTGAAGAAGAAAATAGAGAGATGGACCTTTTTGATACCCATGTTATGAACTCTTTAGATTGAAAAGTAGGTTCACCATTCGATACCAATACTTTTGGTAAACCAAAACGACTTAAAATCTGATCTTCCAAGAACTTAATCACATCTTATGCTGAAATTTTTCTTAGAGCCTTTGCTTTAGACCATTTGGTAAATTAATCAGTTATTGTGATAATAAACTTATGTCCTACTCTTGATGGAGTAACTATACCAATGAAATCTAAGCCCCATTTTTAAAATGGTCTATTTGCAATTACTAGTTTTAAAGGAGCTCTAGCTCTTTTGATTTTTGGTCTATGAACTTGACATTTGTAACATCTTTGTATCTTCAAAATAATATCTTGATACATACTAGGCCAATAAAAATCATAATGGAGTATATGTTGCATAGTGGACTTAGGAGATTCATTGAACAAATTAGAATGATCATGAAATTGTTCTAGGATAGGACCAATTTGATCATTGTAAACACATTCCAACAAAACTCCTTTGAAATACTTTATGTATAAAATTCCATTTTAACCATAAATTTATTTTCCTTTTTGAAGAAAGCTTTCTTCTAACTTTTAGTCAAGTTTTTTGAAACCTTTCGTATATCAAGGAATTCTAGAATCTCATCATACCAATTTTCCTCATGAGTCTTTAGCATAGATACTTCATCTTCTTTAGTCATTAACTTGGCTAATCCCATTCGTTTAATGGTTTTGCATATTTTTAATGAAAATCTAAAACCTTGAAGCTCTATGAGCCACTTTTCTCTCTTCAATCCAATTTTATTTTGGGCTAAGAATTATTTAACTGTAGGCTCTATTAGCATAATGTGAACTAATGAGCTTTCCAAATAACATTTGAAATGTTGAAGTGCCTTAATAACCACAAATGCTTATTTCTCCAAGTCTAAATAATTAAGCTCTGAACCTTTCAATTGATATCCAAAAACTATGATCAGTTTATCTTGACCTTCATCTTTTTGAGTTAGAATGATAGCAACTGAACCATTTGAAGAGAAAGCATATAACTAGAAGTCTTCTTTTGATTTTGGTTTTATTAAGTAAGGATCTTCTTGAATGGATTTCTTAATTTTTTATAAAGCTTTCTTTGATTTTGGTGTTTTCTCTACTAGGAAATATTTCTTTAGCATATGCATCAAAGGTCTACTAATTTTAATGAAACTAAGGATAAATTTCTTAAGGAAATTTATCTTTTCAAAGAAAGATATAAGAGATTTCTTACTTGTAGGATGCTTAATATTCTGTACTGCTTGAACTCAGGAGTTATCTATAGCAATCCCTTCTTGATAGATTACATGGCTTAGTAAACTTCCATATTCAACTCAAAAGATACATTTCCTAGGACTTAATGAAATACCATACTCATGACATCTATCAAAAACTTGTTGATGATGACCAATATGATCTTCCTTTTTGAAAAGGCAGTAATATCATCCAAATAAACCATAATGAACTCACCTATTAAACATTTAAAGGCTAAATCCATCGCTATTTGAAAAGTATCTCTAGCATTTGACAATCCAAATGGCATTCTTTGGTAAGCAAAAGCTCCTCACTTGGTGATAAATGTTGTTTTATAGCTATCACTCTTATCTACCATAATTTGATTATAGCCTAAAAAACCATCTAAGAAAGAATATGCTTGACAACATGATAATTTAATCAATATATCATCAATTCTAAGAAGCAAGTATTTATCTTTCTTTAAAGCTTCATTCAAATTTCTAAAATCCACACAAAGTTGAATATCTCCATTCTTCTTTCTTATTAGAACAAGGTTAGCAAGGCATGTCAAATATCAAATCGAATATATGATTCGGGCTTACAATAACTTCTTAATTTCAAATTTCATAGCTAGCTCAAATGATAGATTAAATTTCATTTTTTTCTTATTTTCTTTTTTTGCTTAACTATCGTACAATCATTTATCAAAGGAAATTTATGTGTCATCACATCTAGCCTAAAATTTTTAAGATCATCATAAAACCAAGCAAAATTTTCCAAATTATCTTTTAGGAGTAATGATAAATTTTTCTTGAAGATTGAATCCTTTTCCTTTGTAATATTTAGCATCTTTGGTACTTCAATAAATCAAAAATTCACTATTTCATAAGCTTGATCATCTAGATTATATATATATTTTTCGGTAAGCAAATTTTCATGAAACTCATGTTGATAATCAATCATCCTTTTGGAAATTGAATTTTTCTAAAACCTTGACATTGTTCCTAGTATGATTTGACTTTCAAATTCTTGTTCATTTTTCATAAACTTGAGTACTTGATCATCATCTTCAAATACTTGTAAATGTTTTATATTGTCTGGTACTAATGGCTGATGTTCTTTGTTTATCATTACACCTTCATAGCCTTCTATCTTTTCTAATGTTGAATCTACTTTTGCTAAGTTATCTACTATATAATCATCCTTCCTACCTATATATTTTATTTTGAATTGTTGAAATTGATTGAACATTTTGTAGAAAAGCTATTTATAGGATTGCAAGAATGAACTTTTTACAACAAAATTACCTTTAATCTATTCACAAACTAATCTTGAATCTTCTTTTATGATGACTACCTTGATTTCTTTTTCCAAAACTATCTTAATTCGAATACACAAAGGTTTATGTTTGGCCTTGTTATTCGTAAAAGGGAATGATAGATGAATTGCCTTGAATATTTTTGTGGAATCATCTTTTACTAAAACTATTCCAACTCTTGCTCCTTTTGAGTTACAAGAACCATCAAAATATAGTTCTCATTTTCTCTTATCTTGAGATTCTTCTTTTTCCAAGTTATCAACTTCTTGAAGTGTTTAGATTTTGTTTTCAAAAGCTCTTATTTCAACAACTTTTTTTTTCCATTTGAAGTAATGTTTTCACTCATAAAATTTTCATTGTATATGTATATTTGATTTGGCTTCCCTTTCCAAGGTAGCCACATGTGTGAATAGTTTGTTGATATATAACCAGAGAAATTTTTACTCCAACTTCTACTTAAGAAAAGACTATGTGAATCTAGTATGTCTACCACTTGAATAGTTACTCTATGTTTGATATGGGGCTTAGAAAAAATTTCTAATAAAACATTAGGTAGCTAACCCATAATATTAACTCTACTCATATCCACCTGAACAATCTTCTTATTTGGCTTTTAAGGAATCAAACAAAGTTTCTTGCATGTAGATAATAACATGATAGTAGAGGTAGCTCTAGAATCAACTAAACAATTGTGAAGTTATTTATCTTTTAACTTCATTATCAATAGAAAAGGAGAAGCTTCTTTATCAGGAGTTCAATCATATGATATCTTATCAATATTAGACACATAGCTTAATTCTAATTCTCTAACTCTCTTTTTACCTTTAATAAGCTCTAAAGCCTTTCTCTATTGATCTCCTATTTGTAGCAATTGATACATGCTAACATTTTTCCTAACATGTTTAAGATCTTTAATCAAATCATATTCTTCATCTCCATAAAAACCTAATTTCTTCATCCATTTATTAAAATATTAATTTTGAGTACTTTGTTCTACTTGATCTCTTTTACTTCTATTTTTTTCTCTTCTACTTGGTTCAAACAAATTTCTCTTAGCAAATGGATTAGAAATGACATTTGGAGGTTTAGAAGTAGTTAACCTTTCTTTTTATCAAAGATTATATCCATTTTCTTCATTATTATTACACTCTTTATTTGATGATATATCCTCTTTAGAACTTGATAGAGAAGAGGTATCACTAGATCCATTGTTAGAAGACTTGCTTGCATAATGAATAGTAGATATCTCATTATTTGATTCAATATCAAGGAACTTAGACATAACAAGATCACTTTCAACTTCATCTTCTACTAACTTAGTATCTTGAGGCTTATAATTTCTAGTTTTCGTTTCACCCTTATTTTTAACTTTTGCCAAAGCTTCTTCTAGCTTCACTACCTTGTTGGACAAGTCTCTCATTGACTATCCTTTTTTAGATTTTTTGCTTTCTAACTCTTGCTCCTTCTTAACACAAGATGGTCTTGGTAATGCTTTAAGTTGAGCAAAATCTTACATAGGAATCATCATTTTCTCTTCTCTTTATGATTCAAGTTTAGTTGTTTTTCTAACTGCATGGCTTCACCAAAGTAGTCATTCAATGTTAGTAGGTTTGGAGTTCTTGTCAACAAAATTGAAATATTGGGATTCAAATCCTTAAGATAAGTATTTCTAAGAATTTCCTTTGATGATCTATATTGTCTTTGCAAGAGCCCACAAATTCATTGAAATTTATTGTTAAAATCTCTAATAGACTCCTTAACTCCTCACTTAGCTTGTACTAACCCACAATATAAATGTTGTTGATCTAATTGATTGTCAAAATAGGCCAAGAAAAGACTCTTCATATCATCCCAAATTGTGATATTTTTGCTTGGCAAGTTTGAATACCAAATTTGAGCCATATCTTTTAAATTTGCTATAAACAATCTACAAGCTTGATCTTGGTGTTGAACATTTGCATGAGCCAAAGCTAACTCAAACATGTGAATGTACTCTTTAGCTAAGTAACCTTTTCCAAGGATAAAAGGCTTAGGCAAATATTTGTAAACTATCTTAGGAATATCATTGTAGTTTTGAAATCCTAATGGTGTAACTCTTTGCTAAGGATTTTCCATCCTATTAGAATTCCTTTTGATTGTTAAACTCTTATACTTATTTGATCTCTTATAGACTAATAAACAAGATAGAAGGGATGATCTCTTTATTCTTTTGGTCTTTACTCCACTACTTGTTCCAAATTCAAAAAAACTTTTTCTCTTCTTATGATTAATAGTTAGTCTTATAATTAAGAATTTTTTAAAAAAAATTTCAAATATTCCAAAATATCAAGGTTATGAACTAAAAATAATATCGAACTTCTTAAACCCTTCTAGCAACAAAGAACTATTGGTGTGCTAGGACTATCAGGCTTATAAACTTAGAGGATAAATTTTCAGCCCTCCTTCTAGCACCAAAAGAATTGTTGCCAATTGTTTGGAACTGCCAATTTTGGGAGTCATGACATCAAAGGTGTTCTTCAAATAGGGTTTAGGTGCTTGCTAGTCTTTAGCAACATTAAGGCTTAGATACTTGCAAATAAACTTAGTAGTTATGAAATGTACTAAATGTTAGTATGTGTTTTGTTGTTGCATATGTTGAAATAGTTGGGTTTTGTATTAAATTGTAATTAGCTATCATAAAGAAGTTTGACTAACTTTGTCAAATATTATGAGTTGTTGAAAGTTCCTATTTTGTTCAATCACTTAGTCTATACAATCCCTACAACACACTCCTTATAACAAATGAAATTTTACAAAAACATTTATGCACAATTTTTCCAATCTATTCCTAATTTTCCCAAGAGAGTTTTTTTCATAAGAAAACTAGAAATAAAGCAAGATTCAAGGGACTTAGAAAAAGAATGAAAAGAAAAGTAGAATTGCATGAAATCTCAAATATTTAAGCAAGATAAACTAGCATGAGGAAACACTTCACAATAAAGCTATTCCTAATTCAATAAATATGAATTGTCCAAACATTCTAATCTCAACAAGAAATTTCATAGAGATAATCTTATTATACTATTAAAACCTGCTACATAAATGACAAAGCACAAGTATCTATTTTGGCTAGTTAATAGTTGTCAAAGATTGCATTCAACAGAGCTTTCAAAAATTTGACAATTTCAGGATTGAAATATTAAGATAATACACTTTAAAATAATGAAGCTATTTTAGTCATCTCAAAATACCAAAGATCTTCCTAGATTCTTTATTCTCAAAATAGGAAATTTTATTAAGATATTACTATTAAATTGCTCCCAAGGCTTTTCAACAACATAAGCTCTTTTATAGAAAATCTTAATAGAAGTCTAATGTTGCACAAAAATAGAGCTATGAAACCAACCTAGAAAAAATATAAAAATTAAGTGCCAAGCACGATACTACCTAAACCATTAGTTAAGCAACCTAAAACAAAATGGAAAAGAATGAACTAACAAGATTAAAACAAAGTAGCCAAATTGATGTCTTTAGCAAGCCATCTTACAAGTAATCTTCAATTGTCTTTTTCAAATTCTCCCAATCCCCCCTTTTAACTCTACCCTTGAAGCCCTTTTATAGTGGATTTGGGTAGTTATAATAATGATGAAAAGTTAAAGGTATTACAAATATCTAGGGAGATTAATTAATAACCACCCTAGAAGTTATAACTTCCATAGGAAGTTATTAGAAATTTAAGCTATGATGGCCAAGTGTTTTATTAGTGATGGAAAGCTAAAAAAAATATCATAAAGTTTTTAATTGTAATCATCATAGGAAGTTACAATTTCCATAGAAATAAAAGGAGCCATAGCCAAATATCTTCTTCATATAGCAAGTTGTACAAATATCCCATAAATTCTTCTTCTCCATTTTATGATTGGCTGATCAAAGGAGATAGTATATGGTTAGACAAAGTGTTTAGGTACGTGTGTGTATCCCACAATAAAAACAATTGCTAGTTTAGTCAATGAACTTATAGTTTGTAGCAACAATTAATTTCCATGTCTTGTTGATAAGCTCTACTAAGGTCATTGTTAGACATGTCAATAGGTATGATGTAGGTATCACTAGTGGTAGCTTTAAAAATGTGCTTTGCAGTAACACAAGATTAAGTTGCCCAAATCTTGGCACATGTAGGGTTCAATACCTCTTGCAATATGTCATCTTTTCTACCTACAACTACCACAACTAATGTTGTTACAACTAAATCATAATCAAAGTTCATCTCAAGCAATATTCTAGAACCAAATAGCACCAAGATGGAGATCGTGAAGGCCTCTACAAAAACAATGGCAGTCATATCAAAGGTAGTAGAACAAGCATAAGAACCAACAACTAAGGTGATTCTAAGCAATAGAGCTCCCACATCTTCTTACAACTTTACTTGCTGGTGGAGCAATGATTGGCAACACTACCATTTGAAATGATTTTTATTTTTTCTTGTTTAGTTGTAGGTCTATTAGATATTTTTCCAAGGACACCCATTGCTCATATTTGTTTCATTTATTTTTAACAATGGAGTAGGAAAAAGCTCTTACATCTACCCAAGTTAACCCTCCTCTTGCATATTCTACCTCTAGGAAAAGGAAAATGAAATAGAGAAACTATAAAGTCTTGAGAAATTATGAATAGGAGGATCTCAAGAGGAGTATCTCCTTTCTCAAACAAATAATAACACCTCAATACTATGAAACCTTAGACAAAATCAAAAGGTTGGATTCACTTTCATTTCTCTATGTATGTTCCTTTCTTGACAAGCAATTGTTTTGCATTGGAGGTGCACTTGCGACAAATGAAGAAATCGTAGTAGAACAGAGAATTGAGAACCAAGGAACAAGGTTGTGAGGGCTTCAATTCCTAATTTTCTCACATCTCCACAATGATCCAATTCATCAATGTCATTGAGCCCATACTAAATGTAGTAGTGGTGATGCCATAAGTGGTAATGATGGTGATCAACATGTGGGTGAAGGCGTTGAGCCAAGGTCCTTGTTTAATTATTTTTTAAAAATTTCCAAAAACTGTAATGGTATTCTTACAATACCCCTCTAATGTTTTTTTTCTTAAACTTGAAATTATAAAATCATTAATATCCAGACTATCAATCCTCATCCAAAATATATATTTTTAAATTAAACGTGTCCAACCAAATATAATGGTTTTGCATCAAGTTTATCTTGGACAATGAATTAAGCCTTAGGTAAGGATAATGTTGATAAATAGTAGCACTAAACATAGTATTTGCCTAAAATTAAAATAGGTAAGATTGATCATGATCTTCAAGAGTATCTCTTCATACCCCCTTTTAAAAAAACTTGTGACACTTTTCATATTCCTACTCCATAATATGGCCAAAATGTGCCAACACTATAGACATGACTCTTGAATGTTGTAGTGGTGTTTTACAAAAAATTGACAAAAGACATGACAAGATAAAATTTAACAAAAATAAATCTAGATGAAGCTCGATGTACCCAGTTTAGCTCTCGATGGTGGTGGCTCTTCCATTGGTTGCTTTCCCTTATCATCAGGCTTTTGGTATTTGTATATGTTGAGAAGTACATGAACCTTTTTCTCCTATGTTCTTGGATCATGTACCATCCATGCTTGTTGTATAATGTGTGATGAAGCTGGTACATCCCATGGACATGTCAACTACCTAAACATCTAATTAGCTTTAACATGCCATGCCACAAACTTTCCTCTCTCTTCTTTAAAATCTTTGGCCTCGGCTCAAAGTTCATGGTAATATGATAATATTCTAGTAAGGTTTAGTGCAATGTCTTGCTACACCTAGTAGCCAACCTTTACTACTTCTAATTTGGAGTTTTCCATCTAAAGTTTCTATAAGGAATCTTTATGATCTACAAAATCCTTTTGTACAATATATATGTAGTTGCTACTTACTATTCCAGTTCATTTCTAGGCCTACCTACTGTTAACATGGCCAAGTTAGCATAATGAAGGTTAGCTAACCCCATGTATTCATTCATATCTTTAATCTGTAAGTCTATGTTCTTAACTTCTGCCTAGTATACCTAAGCATAATTATTCAAGATGGGTTGCTAGTTAGGATTTTGTGTTGATATGGAATTGATTTTGGCCTTTATCATATGGATCTCCTTTTCATTGATATACTTATACATCCCCACCAGTCAAGGAAGTGTTCTTTGAGCCTTTCATGTTTCTTTACCTTATTCTACCATGCACTTATTTCAATAGATGATTTCTGGTGAATAACGTGTACCTTCTTCATTGAGAGGGTTCTATTTTCTCATGTGAGGCGGCTCATGTCCTAGTGAGTCCTCATTAGTTGTTCTCTTACCTAGTGGATGCTTTCCTCCAAGATGTTCTTCTATTTCTCCAGAGTGGCCAATCACTTATTATTTGTATCAAGTTGCTTATTTTCTTCTTATGCTATGATGAGTGCCTTAGCATGTGCATACATTTAGGCTTCAATTATTAAGGCATTCCAAACCACTTTCTCCTTCTCATTCTCCATTTTCTTGTTCCACTCAATTAGGCAACTAATTTGCTCTGTTTCGAATTGTTGTAACTAGTCAAGCATAATGAATTGAGTTGGATCTTTGTGCTCTACCCTCAAGGTTGCAAGCTCTTCTTGTAATCTTAGAATTTTAGCTTTTGCATGCTCCACCTTGGTCTCTACCATGAATGATTTACCTTTGGTTAATATCAACTACGACTACATTGCAATGACATCACTTGGGATATCAAAAAGTGTTGTCATCATCTGTTCAATATTTAATAGTCAATCTAGTACATCTTCATGGTCTACTATAGTCATTAAGGCCCTAGCTAGCATTTGAGCATCCCTAGCTCTAGTTAAATCTATTGGTGGCACAATATCTATAGTAAAGGATTCTTTAATATTATTAGTGATCACCTCTACTACTCCTGCTACATCCTAGTTCTGCATTACCATAACTATGGCTCCTTCTCTAGTTTTTAGCACCACATGGAGTGATGTAGCATTCCCATAGATCTATTATTAGCATTAAGCCTCTCCTCTTAACTGCAATGAGATCTGTCCATTTATGAGATCTACAGAAACTATGGGCTAAATGGCATTGTCAATTACCCTAGAGAGGTTAGCCTCCTCCCTCATTCCCTAGTTAATAGTATTTACAATCAATTGCAAATGAGTCATTGATGGTTATAGTCCTATGGAAATGATGGTGGAACTTGTTATTGCTACTATTCTTTCTACTACTATTGCTCTTTTTGCTAACCACTAAGTCCCACTTGTTGGTATTGTTTAGTGGTTTCTATAGTTTTCCTAGCATTGATTTTTTCCTTGCCCTGGTCTTTCCTAGGGGGTCCTAAGTAGTTTAGCATACGAGGCATTTTGGGCCTTCATGGAAATTTCATTACTATACCTTAGAATTTTAGCACATTTGCACAACTTTTTGATAAGGTAAGGGAATGGAAGTATTGTCTTCCCTGCCATCTTTTCTTTGAACTACCTCTAGATCTCCTTAAAGTAGAGTTGTGTGAGATTGGCATTGTATTTTCCCATCAGGATCACACTTCCTCTAGCCACATAGGTGGATAATTTGTTTGATCATTTTATTGGAAATAAGTGATATGTGCCAATTTTGAAATAAATTCTTTCTTCTAGAGTTAACTCATTACATCCCTTGTCTTCTTTGCCATATGCCCATTTTAGCCATAGTTTCCTAGGTTTAGCATTTTATGTGGTGGACAAATGTGCTAATTTTACCTCTTCATTGGGTATGTTTAGAGCTTTAACTATTTCCTTCATTGAATATGAAATGGAGACTCCTTTAATGTTGACTATAGTGCCTTCTTCTTTATTATGCTAGAATTAATAAGTCTTCACTAGATACCATTTGTCACTATTTGAAAATGTGGGCCATAGTGGTAACACTTGGAGTTGCATCTTTACTGCTTCTAGAAAAAATTCTATGAATGGGCCAAAGTTCATTTCCATAATTACTATGGTCAGGATTGAATTTTCCTACATAGCTTGGAGGTAGCCTTATGAAAATGTAAGGCACTATATTTGTACTTGTGGTTCCTTTGCCTCTCCTTGGGCCAATTATCTAGTAGTAGGAGTTTCTTGATGAATGTTGAATGATTAGGCTTCCTGATCCACATGTTCTGGGCCTTGTTCTCCTATTCAACCTCTACCTTGGCCTCTTAGTCTTTTACTTGCAGATTGTCAGTCTTTAGGGCCATTTGCAATCAGTTAAGGATTTGANTTTTTTTGCCTTAATATGAGTGATTTTCTTTAAAAATTCTTGTTATTTTCCTTTANTTGCCTTAATATGAGTGATTTGCTTTAAAAATTCTTGTTATTTTCCTTTAAACTTACCCTTGTAATACCTTTTAGGTGTTAACAATTTCTAAAAAATTGGCTAATATTTTTTCTCACTAGCACCCACCCTCTTCTCCACACCCCCACCCCCACTAATGACTAAGATGAACACTTCGAAACCACATAGATTCAAAAATCATGAAAATTGGAGAATAATGTGCAAGTTATGGCTTGCAGAAGCTAGGAGGTTAGAGCTCAAATCATCAAAGAAAAATGGAAAAATCTCCCTAGCCTTCAAATGTGAAATTGCAAAAATTCGACTAAGTTCCCACCTATTTATAGTTTTTTTGGATTTGATGTTGGGGATCCTACATCAGAGACTCAATATCAAGGCCTCTAGGAAGCCAAAAATTCACATTTTTCAATGAGTTCTAAGGATGGAAAATAAATCCTTTTGAATGTATATAAGGTTTAAAGAATATTAAGAGGGTCTTGGATGATGGATAATGCATATTTCTTCAAACATTTGTCACTAATAGTGTGTAAAGAAGGAATCTCAGGTTGCAAAAGTTCATGAAGTATTGATAAGATGGATGAGATGGGTAATGAGCTTATGTTACTAGAATGGATAGTTTGAATGATGAGGGAAGTTTTTATTAATTTTTATTGATGTTGGAAGGCTCAAGATGATGTGGAATCACTTTGCAAGTATAAGATACAACAGTTCTACAAGTGGATCCTCCACAAAGTAGGCTCCAATCCTTAATTCCCTTATATAATCACATTTAAAATTTTCCTTAGGCACTTAAGGAGTTGAATGTAACACATACATGTTTGGAAAAACATACATGTTATTACCACAAAATTGGGAAAAATGACTCTATGTTACACAAAACCATAAGTTATGATTATTCATATAGTGAAATGAACTGGATTTAGAAGAGATTGTTAAAATCAGGATAAGAGGTATCTTACCATAGGCATAATGAATTCCTATGTCTTATTAGTGGTTAAATTAATCATTAGCCATTCTATCCAAGATTCAAACCAAGTTCAAATCACATTTCAATGACATTGCATTATCTCATCTTTGGGATTACAAGTGTAAGATCACCACTGTTGCTAGGAGTATTATCACTTAGCGTATTGTCCAAGGGAGGAGTTTATTCATGGCACATTTTATTTTTTTAATTTATGAGAAGCCACATACCTTCAAGCATGGGTAACATGTATTTGAAGTGACATGGTAAGGAAGCACTTACTTTACTCTTACTTCCATTTTTCATTAGATCTACAAGGATATAATACAACCTAGACAACATGATAAAACTTGAGAATCCAAAAATTCCCTTGATGTTACACCCTTTAAATTCCCACTTAGTTCTTCACTTTTCAGTCCAAGCATAATGATCACAAGTTTATTCTTAGTTTTATGATGGAAAGAATATCATTATGGCCATGGTAAGAACCTCTTATTAATGGAATGAATGGATGAATGTTGTGGTCTCACTGTATAGATAATCAGTCCCTTATGACTTGATAACATAGATAAATCTTCACTTTATTGGACGACATCTTGCCTTATTCATAATGTGTTTTATTAGCAATCAAAAATGAAAACAAAGTATGAAAAAGATAGTAAGGATTGGAAAAAGATGTGAGGAATGAAAAATCATTAAAGAAAAAAAAATGTGAAAGAATATCAAAAATTTAAGAAATGAAAAATTATATAAAATGAGAAAATATTAAAGAATGTGGAAAAATAAAAATAAAATGAAAAATTCAATGAAGTACCTATGATTCTAGATTGAAATCCCCACAAATATCATTAAGGTCAATTATACAGAAGAGAGAACAAGTGGAAGACTATTGGGTTGATTAGGTAGATTCCTTGGAATATTCATGATAGAGTTTAACTTGTTGGATATTGACAAGGATGAGCTTATGTGAACAAGATGGGTGGTAGATGTGTAGGGCACCAAATGGATAGGATTAGAATTATAGTAAAGGACCTTATCACCTAGTTGTATTGTTACATTCCTTATCCATGTATCATGATTAAGTTTGGAGTAATGCTTATGGACTTTACTACTCATGAGTACTACCAGTTTATTCTCATCTAGAAGATTTAGGTTGATGAGATGTTCTCATTGGGTTGAGCACAAGTCAAGGTTAAGTTCATTAGCAGTGTAAAGCTCTGCTTGGATCGGGAGCATCATCAACTTGTCATAAACTAATTCATATGGTGAGCATCCTATAGGTAGTTTCTAGGATGTTCTATAGGCCCATAGAGCATCATTTAGTTTAGTGCTCTAGACCCTTCTAAACCTAATAACCATCCTAGTGAGCATTCTATAATTACCTAGTTAGTGACTTTGACTTGACCATTTTCCTGGGGATGATATGATATTGTTAGCTTATGGTCCATCCCAAGTTGTTACATGAGCTTCTTAAATGTAGCATCAATGAAGTGAGTTCCATTATCTGATACAAGCATTCATGATACTCCAAATCTATTCACCACATGTTGTTGGAAAAATTTTGTAGCTATCTTTGTTGTATAGTCTTTTACTGCTACTACCTCTGCCCACTTCATATAGTAATCCATGGCCATAATGATGTATCCTTTTTCATTCAACATTAGTGTTATGAGCCTCATAAAGTTAATTTCCCATCTATCAAAAGCTTCTAGTGGCTATATCCAATGTTTTGGCCCTTTGTATCTAGCTATAACACCTCCATCTCTTTGGCATCACTCACAAGATTGTGCAATAGTGTGGGCATCTCTAAATAGGGTAGGCCAAAAGTAGCCTGCCACCATCAACTTGAGTGTTATTTTTCATCCTACATAGTGGCCATCACATCGGCCTTCATGGGAATCCTATAAGACTCTATTTATAACATTCTATCACACGACATCTGATAAGCCCATTTGCACAAATCTTGTACACATTGCCATTGATTTTAATATACTATTTTGCTCTGTGAAGTAATTGCTCACATTCTTTTCTACTCTATTTAGCAAGGAGCTCTTGTGTTGATAGATAAGCCAGATATTCCCTAACAATGGCGCCAATGATGAGGGGTGGAGTAATCCAAAAACAAACCATAAAAGTCATGGGTGGTCACATGTGACTAGATCACAATCCATTGACAAGGCAATGTGATTATGTAAGTAATTGGTTAAAGTTTAGGATCATTATCTTTCCATGTGAGCAAGTGAAATCTAGATGTATGGTTTAACTCACTATGAGGTATATGATCATTGATGTTATGTGGGCCATCTTACTCCTAGTAAAAAAGGTAAAGTAGAAAGAGTTCTAAGTCTAAGGAAAACAATTAACACTATTCTAGCCTATGGTGATGAGTATCCAATCTTGACCTTTAATACATACCTTGGGCTTCATGCAATTACTATTAGGATTACTAAGTGAATTGCAATTGGGCAAACCAAGTAATAGCACTACTTGGTTGTTATCAAGTAATTACACTTATATGCTCAACATCATTTGTACTCATTCTACTTAACAAAAGTAAAAGTAAGTGCATGGAAAAGTAAATCATTAACTAGGAAAATAGTAAACATTATTCTAAGTAAAACAATAAATTTAGGATAATGCTTTAATATTTGAAAATAGCTTGATCTTTATTTTTTATCACACTTACTCCCAAGTATAAAATGCTTAAATAAAGATGTTATTTACTAGTTCATACTACACTATGGGAAACCACACTTTTAATTGCTAAGTCTAAACTCACAAAACCAAACTAAAAGAGTTTTAGTAAGGGTGGACAAAATTATGTTGGGACCATGCATCTAAGTGTCGTATTTATATACAAGAACGTATCTCACGATATTGGATATCTAATGTCATAGATTGGACTTCGATATTAGGTACACGATATCATAGCTTTGATCTCTAATACTTGATATCATAGCCATAAAAAATGGATCTTATCAGTAATTATAAATGGGAAATAAATTTTGGTGAGCTTCAGAGCTTAATCGACCATGCTAATGGACTTCTAGGATCACTTGTGCTATTAGCTAAGGTTACAATGTTAAGATTGTTGGTTTCGGTGATTTCTTGGGTATTAGAATGGCCAAATACCTCTTGACGATGTTGGCATGTAGTTCCAATGTAGTTGAGACGTTTTTGATGAAGATTGATGGATTTTGGCTTATCTTCAAAGGTTTCATGGTCTTAGGGTGCTCTAGTAGGGTTCTAGGTCTTTCTAGGAATTGTTTTTAGCAATGTTTGTGGGATTTTGGCCATTTTCAAGTGGACTACGCTAGGCCCCAGCAATGACTACACTAGCCCAACCTAGTCACAATTTTCTTCAGCATAGTTAAGTTTCCAAAGCACAAAAAACTAAGTTTCATTGCTAAAATTGATTTTGATAGGGTCTTGAGACTTCCAAAAATGGATTTTTAGCTATTTGTGAAACTTTTGATTAATTTTAGGTGAACTACGTTAGGCAACACCAATGACTACACTAGTCTAGCATAGTCACATCATTCCTAGCATAGTTAGTGTTGTAAAATGTGAAAAAATGGGAAAAAGTGATAGGTTTTATGGTTAAATAGGCTTTGAGGGAGTTCTAGGTTTTGCCAAAAGTGGAAACACGAGTGACTACACTACCCCAATGTAGTCACACCCTCCCCAGCATAGTTCAGGTTTGGAAAATATTCCAAAAGGAAAAAATGTAGTAAGTGTTATTTAGGTTGTTAGCTATATTGGGTTTTGGAGTTCTCAAAAAGTGGATTTGGCTTGGAAATGTCATGCTTTAGCCTTTGTAGGAGGACTACATTGGCCACCACTAGTAATTATGCTACCCTAGTATAGTCACCCTTGGGAAATCCATTTTGGATTAGGAAATGATGAAATCTTACTTCTATTTTTAGTTTGGCATGTTCTTGAGGTCTCTAGAGGTTGATTTGGACTTGAAAATGATTCTTTTGAAAGTTTTAAGTGGACTACACTAGGCACCTAATCTAACTATGCTAGCTCAATGTAGTCACTCCATTTCCAATGTAGTCACACTTGAGAAATGGATTTTCATGGATTTTTGCAAGGTTTTTGGACGTTCTATCAACATTCTAAGGTCACTGGAGATCTTAGGGAGGTGTGGAGGCTTTGAAGTGTAGCTTTTGAGGTTTGGAATGATTTTTGTGATTAATTCTTCTCATAAACCCTATGACTATGCTGGGCTAGCATAGTCATTGGGTTTTGTGAGCATAGTCATAGGAAAAATGGAAAAAGTAGCAACAATGGATGAATTAGATCAATTTTTTAGGCTGTTGGTAGCTTTGACTAGGGTTTGGAGAAATGAGATAGCTATTTTTTTCTTATTTTTTTCTTTTTTGGATGGGAACCACACCATGCAAAGACTTATTTGACTTCCTGTTATTAGAACAAGGAATGATAAGAGGTCGATGAGAACACTCAAGCACTCAAGTAAGTAGAAGAGTATGAAGACTACTAAGTTCCCTTGAATTTATACCTTATTCAAACCTTTGAATCTTTTCCAAATCCAAAAACTACAAAGGCCACAAATTTATTAAAAGTTAATTTAATGAAGGGGATCTCAAAATTCCAAAATAAGAAAAACCATAGAGTTTGTGGATGGGTGGATGTAATGGACTCACTACTTGTTCCATGAAAAAGAAACCATAATTGAGTCATCAGCACAAGAATTCAAAAATAGAAACTAGACATTAGCAAACCAAAAAACATAAAGCACAAACCACCATTAGTAATAACTACATCACCACTATGTCCTATTGGCAATAAACCAGTTTTATTAGCAAAAATTTGAAAATCACACTCAAACAAAACAAAGTAAATTACATGATAAAGTGTAAAATATTCAATAAATATTTAAACGTACTAATGATGGTGTAAAATAAAAAATGATGTAAAAATAAGAAAAATTTTGAAAATAAAAATGTTGTAAAATAAATAAATTACAAAATTAAAAATGTGGAAAACAAAAAATAGAAAAACTGAGGAGCCATAAGGATGATTAACATAGATGGCCATCGCCCCCATGACTAATTTGGAAGGAGGAGATTCAAAAAATTGAACATGTTTGTCCATTCATTGAGGTGTTTTTTGACTAGCTTACTTTGGCTCATGGAAAAGCTTCACTTGTTGGATGTTGACCAATTGCTTTTTATTTGGGCTCTCAAGTTTGTATATGATCATGGCCCCAAAAGGAAAGGTTTCATCAATTATGTAAATAACCTTTTCTCCTAATTGAAATTTTAATTTCCATATTCTTAGGCCATGTCATTGTTTATTGAAAGACTTATGCAGTTTATTTAAAGATAGGGCCACCAATTGAATTTTGTCTATCATGTTGAGGTTCATCAGTCTTTACTTTTGGGCTAGACTTAAGTCAAGATTCAAGTCACAGGCTATTGAGAGTGTACAAAGCTTTGATTGAATCAAAAGCATTGGAAGATTTTCATACACTAACTCATAGGGAGAGTAGCTAATAGGAAGTTTCCATGTTGAGCGGTAGGCCCATAGGGCATTTTTGAGTTTTGTGCTCCAATCTCTCCTGTATTTTCTTATGGTCCTTGTTAGGATCTTTGTGATCTCCTTGTTGGCTACCTTTGCTTGATTGTTGGCTTGGGGGTGATAGGGTGTTGTTAATTTATGTTCAACCCCTAAGCATTGGATCAACTTTCTAAAAGTGGCACCTATCAGTTGAGTTCCATTGTTAGAAATTAGTGCATGTGGCACCCCAAACCTATTGACAACATTTTGTTGTACAAGTATAGCAATAGTGGATGATGTATAATTGGTGACAGCTACTACTTCTAGCCATTTGGTGCAATAGTCAACTACTATAATGATATACACTTTTTCATTTGACATGGGTGTGATGGAACCCATGAAGTCTATCTCCCATATGTTAAAGGGCTCTAGTGACTGAACCCACTATTAAGGATCCTCCATTCAAGCGGTCATCCTTTCATCTCTTTGACAACGTTCACAAGATCAAAAAAATTGGTGGGCATCCCTAAAGATTGGAGGCCAAGAGTATCCTACCATTAGGATTTTCATGGCCATGTGCCTCCCTGCATAGTGGCCTCTAAAAGGGCCTTCATGGGCATCCTAGAGAATGCATAGTTGATCTACATTAGGGACACACCAATGAACTAGGCCATTAGCGCATGCCTTGTAAAGCTATATATTGATTTCCATGAAGTATTTGGCCCAATGAAGAAACTATCATTTCTTCCTAAAGTATATACCTTATAACATCTCTTGAGTGAGAAGGTAACCAAGGATGTTGTCATATCATTTCTTTTATGTGGGCACTTGGTCATGTATTGCTTCTGTAAAGAGTTCATCTAGAAATTGATCAGAGAGTGAGCTTCACTCATCTTTATTATCCCATATTAATCAAGAGAGGTGGTCAGTGACCACATTATCAATCCCTTTCTAATCTACCATTGTGAGATTGAGTTCTTGTAAGATCACAAGCCACCGTATGATATGGGGACTCACCATTAACTTGTTCATCAAGAACTGGATGGCATTGTGATTTGTATGCACAAATATTTTATAACCAAGCACATAGTGCCTGAAATTTTTAAGAGCATACACCACTACCATTAATTCTTTCTCAATTGTGATGTAATTTAGTTGTGCATCAACAATGCTTTAGCTTGTGCAATGAATGTAATATGGAAGTTTCCTATCATCCAACTTTGTAAGCATGGCTCCCAAAGCATAACTAGATACATTCGTCATTATGTAAAATGGTCTGGACTAGTCTAGTTCTTATAGAATTGTAGTCTCTATAAGATTTTCCTTTAGTAGTTGGAATGCATGTTTGCACTCCTTGGTCCAGATGAATGGAGCATCTTTCTTTGTAAGTTCAACCACTGACTTCGTGATCTTAGAGAAATTCTCTATGAATCACCAGTAGTAGCCAATATGTCTAAGGAATGGTCAAACATCTTTAACTATCTCTGGTTGGCATGTGATTCCTTGGATGACCCTTATTTTTTCTAAGTCTACCTCAATCTCTTCTTGAGTAATTCTATGCCCTAATACTATGCCTTCCTAGACAATTAAATGGCTTTTCTACTAATTAAGCGACATCTTTTCAGTCCCTACTCAATGTAGTCTAGGGCTTACTCAAATGTAGCCCCATAGGTAGAGAAGTCATCCATGAAGACTTCTACCTCATTATGAATTTATTGTTAGAAAATAATAAGGACCAAGTGTTGAAATGTTGTAGGGGCATTGCACAGACCAAATGGCATCTTACAATATGCAAAAGTCCACCATGGACTCATGATTGTTTTCTTGGCCTAATCGTTTGGTGCAATTTGGATTTGGTTATAGCCACTATATCCATCCAAGAAGCTATAATAGTAATGCCCAAAGATAGTATCTAACACTTGGTTCATAAATGAAAATGGTAAATGATCTTTAAATGTTGTCATATTCAATAGCCTAAAGTTGATGTAGACTTACCACTTGCCACCTTTCTTTGGCACAATTATGAGTGGGCTAACCCACTCACTATCTGTGATGAGATAGATGAAAACCACCTTGAGTTATTCTATTTATTTCTTGATGATCTATTTTAATTTGGGGTTCAGTTGCCTCTATGGATACCTTCTTGGCTTCCTAGCTAAGTTAGTATAAATGTGATGCTAGCATATCCTTGGATCAATTCCTATCAGCTTGGGATATGACCAAGCAAAGGTTTTTGGCCATTTGTTAACCACCTATAATAGCTTTTCTTTTCATTCAAGAGAAATTTTGGCATTGATTATCACTAGCTTGCCATTATTTAAAAATTCATACTCCATGCCAACCAGTAGAGTTTTTAACTCTAGGAGTTCTTGTTTGAAACTATCAAGGATTTCCAACTCTCCCCAATGGGTATCATCATCTTCTTCATTGAAGAGTTGGTGATGAACTTGCTCAAATTCATCCATTCTTTTGACATAGGCACATGTCAAGTGCTTAGTAGGTTCCATGCATAATGTGCTATTGTAAAAGTTAGTTATCAGCCACTGGGTGCCCTCCTATTTGGTGGCTACTATGTACAAGCATCTTTGAATATCTCTTTCATGTGCACACTGATTACATTCTTGAATGAATGTACTCTTAATGGGCCAAATTTTTTTCATGAAATTGCACCAATCATCACTGTATGCAATGCATGGAACACGCTTCTTCTCTAAACTTCAAAATTCATTTTCCTTGGAGATTTCCAAGGAGAGGTCCCTAATGCCCATTTTCACATCAACTATGCTTAATCAAGTCCTTTCCATAATCATGGGGAAGCCACCTTTGCAATTTTCCACCTTGATCATGAGAAAATTGGTAGGAAAGGATACCCACAAACTGTGGTCACAATGTCCTCCACTAATCCCAAAGGAACAATGATTGATTGATCTACCAATTCTAAATGAATGTTGCTCTTCTTGAGAGGTGGTAGGTTCCAAGCCTTGTACATGTCATGGGAGATGAGATTGACACTAGAACCAGAATCAAGAAGAGACTTGCATGAGTCATGTCTAGCATTCTACAAGCAAATAAGAAGACTTACTAGGTTAGATCTTTTCATGGAAAGATTGATAGACTTGATCTAATTATAAGTAGCATGAGTTAGCATTATAGTGTAGATTTGAGGTGGCACTTGGTTTGAAGGGTACTCAAATGTATTTGATGCAAAGGATGAGGATTTTGGAGATATAGAGTGACCAACTAGATTAGGTTATGAGGATTTGAAAGGATTGTTGGGTCAAAAAAATAGATGTTTCCTAGATCAATTATCTGAACCACTTGGCTGGAAAGCCAATTATGAATGTATAGCCCTCGTATCATTTTGTTTTTGCGAATATGGAGGAATTTCACCTTGCATGGATGAAATAATACATACCTAGGTTGAGGGTGAAGGGATGTGTGTAGATGGATATGAAGGGTGGTAAGGATATGGATTCTCCCCTTGAGTAGATGGTGAATGAGTTCAATAATACTCCAAAGGGTAATAGTGATTTTGAAATGATCCATGGCTAGCAAAACTTCTTGGAGAGATGGGTTGCTAAACACAGTATCCATATGGATCTAGTTGCCTATAAGTGTACTATTGTCTTGGCAGTGGCATTCTTCACAACTATGGTTGATGCCACTGTTGATATTATTCATATGGTTGTGGTGAAGCTCCACTTGGATAGTAAGCCTGTTGTTGCTTGTGGAACTACCTTAGATTACCTTGAGGATAAGGTAATCATCTAGGTGCTTACCTTTGTGCTAGTTGAGGATTCAATGTGTACACCCAAGACTCTTGTAAGTGTAACACCATAGGGAAAAATCCCTTAGGATGTTCATATTAACAAATGTGACAACCAATGTCATCATCAGAGTCTATCTCCACAACTTCTTCTACTATAGCAACTTTGCCCTTACCTCTTTGGTAGGTACATTCAGCTTCTTTCTACCTCTTGTGGTTATGATCACTATTTTGCTCTTCGGATTCTCTAGCAATCTTCATAGCAGTTTGGAATTTTTTGTCCAACGAGTTCCATCATTTGTCAACCTTTGCTAAAATATCATAAACATATTTTTGGATGGGTAAGGTTTTCCTATTCACCACTTCATTAAGTGGTGATTCCTTCTTGTCATAGAATCAAACCTCCCTTTTCCTAATGGAAGGATCCCTATTATATTCTTCTAGACTTTCTCTTTTTCACAACTCACCTTCTTCTTTTGCTACCTGCTCTATCAACCTTTGTATATGATGAGCTCTTGGTTCAGATAGTCTCCCTTGGGCATAAACCCCAAGAGTTCTTCTAGTTTCTTCTCTGAGCCCATCTATGATGTGGTGGAGTTTTTCCCCGTAAGAATGACCATGGCCAAGGTAGTAGTGTAAAAGATAATAATATCTACCCATAGTAGCATCCAAGGGTTCATGTGTTTCCTATTTCTAGCCTTAGATTTGCCTTCTCAGATTGGATACTCTCAAGTACATCTAGTATTTCTCATTAAATAGCTCAAGCATTGTACTCTATTTGTGGATAGATTCTAGCTCCAAGGACTAGTACCAGCTTTCAACATCCTTAATGAGTATCTTGGGGAAGAGTTTGAGTTTTTGCCAATCATTTTCAATGTTTTTCAAGGCACAATAATTATGAAAAGCTTGTAGATGTGTCTATGGATCAGAGTTATATCCCCCCTCAAATCTTAGGATATGTCTAAGCATTTGATCCAACTATCTTTCACATGCCTAGTTGGAATCTTAACTACCTCTACAATGTTAAGCATGATCTGAGTTGCCAATAGAGGCTCATCATCATCATTATATCATTGTTGCCAATGATGTCATCTACTACCCCTTTGATTAGTATGGATGTGGTGATTAGTATTATTACCTCAATGCTCACCTCCATCATGCTTGTTCCTTCTATGGCATCTTTTAGAATTAAAAAAGAAAGAAGAAGTAAATGCAAATGAAGAAGAGGAAGAGGGAGGAGGACTACCTCTACCATGAAATCTACCAATTTCCCCTTGGTTATCATAGCCACATTCATTAGATTTATATCATTTTGATGCTCATTTGATCCCTTACATTGACTGCCATCTTTTCCTAAACCTAAATTGTGAATTATAAACTGCAAATTCAAGGTCATACCCTTGTCACTAGTAACAAAGGGTAGAGAATCTTCATGTGGAGATCCCTTAGAGGCAAGGTTCTTGTTGTCATCTTAGTTCAGTAGGAACAAGGGATTAGTGGACTGTTTCCCCTTAGCATCCTCACGATGCCTCTCCTGATGTTGATCTCACCTGTGTTGTTGTGTTTCAGTGGCACAATAGTCTCAATAGTCATAGTTTTGCATAACATATTCTTCTTGAAGATCATGACTACCTAACTTCTTAATAGTTTGAAGTAGCATCATAGGCACATATTGATTAGGGAGCATTATAATGTTACCCTCCATATCACACCACCGCAATTGCTCATACTGATGTAGGATGAAGATGAAGTCTGATACATACTCATTAGGATGAGTATATACCACTTTGCACTCTTGTGAGACTAGTAGTTTCATATCATTTCGCCTGTGAGAAGAAGACATTTTGCAAACAAATAAAGTATTAGTGTTCTTTTGTAGTTATATTATTTGGGAATGATATTGATCTTGAGGTTCATGCAATGATATTAATAATATCCACTAAACCTAGATAGTTCATGTTTCAACAAATAGAATCCCTAACAACAGTACCAATGATGAGTGGTGAAGGTACCCTTACACTCAACCATATGAATCACAAAGCATTCACGGATGATCTGGTTGAATTTCATGGACTCTCTAGTTTCCAATGCACTAGTCTTCTAGGATGTGAATCTTGCCCTTGTTCGTTTCTTCCCAATTATACTTGTGAAGTACAAAGGTATGGTTAAGTGTAATTGAGGCATATGATTTTTTTCATTTTATGTTTTATGTTCTTTGGTGCTTAAAGAGAGAGATAAAGTAATTTAATGACTAATTTGATCTAATAACTAATTGGTCTCTAGCTAATCTTAACATAAGCATCCGATCCCACTTTTCGTACATGTCCTAAACCCATGTATCTACTACTAGGTTACCAAGTGCTATGCTACTAGGTGCACCAAGCAATAATGCTGCTAGGATTATCAAGTGAATACATGCTATGCTCAAAGTAGTCATACTTATGTATTTAATCTAACTTATCTCGCTTAATTAGCTTAATTACTAGAAAAACATTAAATAATTAACTAAAAGCATTAAATGCATAAATAAATATCTAAAATATCCATAATGTTGTAAGGTTTATCAAGAAGCTCATCTTTATTATCATACACACTATCGTGATCATGTACAACAATGCTTGAATAAAGATTTGTACACTCAATGACTCTGGCTGTGGGCACTCAAAAAAAATATTCTAACTTTCAAATGTAAACATTGCAAGAGCTCGGCTACTACTATGAATTGGATGCCCATAAACATGGCTAGGAGCTCATATTTATAGCTTTTTCTCTAGGACTATGTCAACGGGGATCCATCAATGTAGCAAACACTATTTTGATGTGGCCCCATCAATGGGGCAACACCACGTAAATGAGGCCTCATCAATGAGGGCTCGTCGACGTGACACTTCGATGCCCATCAATCCTCAAAATAATTTTAGACTATTTAAGAGCCCAACTAATGAGAACTTAGATAAAATCAATTAAAGTATTACTTCCTTCATTGAAAGTAGGCAATTCATAAGTGAAATAAGAAGAAGATTCCAAGACTTAACAAAGAATAAATTACCTTATAAACCTGAGCCAAATCCTACATCTCAAAGAAAGGGTAAAAAGCAATTTCATTTCATCACTACTACTAAGAGTGAAAAGACCATTGAGCCTATACCCCAAAAGAAGATTATATTTTAAGAGGTTGGGATACAAGAAAAAGTTCAGCCACAAGTACTAAATGAAGAGGAAAACAACCAGTCAATAAGGAAAATAAAACAACCATTAACCTCTTTTCCTTTGCCTAGACAAAAAACCTTATTTCCTTTTCCTAAATGATTGCAAGAGGAATTTATAACTAAGGCCCATAGATAAAACATGTTTTAGTGATTATATTTGCATATTCCTTTAGAACAAGTTGTAAAGGATGCACCTCTTTATGCCAAGTATTTAAGAGAATTATGCACTAAGAGAAGGAAAGAAAAGATTCCTAGGTAAGTTTATTTGGTTGATAATCTATCTCAACTTATAAAAACCCATGAAGTTCCAAAATATCAAGATCCAAGGGTTCCTACAATTCCAATTAAAATAAATGAAAAAATTATTAGCAATGCCCTATTGGATCTATGAGCTAGTATCAATATTATGCCACTTGAAATGGTTCGGTCACCTGATTTGGAGGATATAAGAAAGGTAAATATGACAATCTCTTTGGCTAATGGTTCTAATGTAAAACCTATAGGAGTAGTGGAAGATTTCATAGTAGAGGTTGAAAGAGGAAAATACCCTATTGATTTTGTAGTATTTAAAGTAAAAGATCCAAATTTTTTTCTCATCATATTAGGTAGATCTTCATTAGCAATAGTTGATGCAGGAATCAATCATAGATTATGTTAACTCCAATTATCTTTTGCTAATCTTACTTTTATGCATAACATGTATGATAAAGAAAAAGAGGACCAATTGAATGAAGATTTGAAAGAAGTTAGAGTGCTCTATACAATACCCACTTCAGCAATGATAAAAGATAGGGAAACATTGATACTAAATAATTTTGAGTAAGGGCCTTTAGACCCCCTCTACAAAAGAATAAAAAATCTCCTTGCCTAAATTTTGAATTTGTGATTGGGAAATATTGGAGAAAAAATTCAACCACCTAATAACAATTTTTTGAATCTTAGAGAATTACCTAGTACTATTAAGTACATTTTCCTTTATCATAATAAATCAATAATAATAAATTTCCAACTTTCTCATGATCAAGAAGTTAAATTATTAGAAGTTTTACATAGAAAGTATAAGGTATTTACATGGATTTATGAGGACATTCATCAAGAGTTCTCACCCAACATCTACCAACATCATATTTATGTAGAAGACAATGTGAAATCGATAATAATTCCCCCTAGACAAATTAATCCAACTTTAAAATAAATAGTTAAGGATGAGATTTCTAAACTTTGAAAGGAAGAAATAATTTATCCAATAGTCGATAGTGAATGAGTAAGCCCTATTACTATTGTTCCTGAAAAAGATAAAAAATGAAGAGTTTGTGTTGATTATAGGAAGCTCAATCAAAACACAAGGATCATTTTCCTTTACCTTATATAAACCAAATTTTGGAGAAATTAGAAAGACATGAGCATTATTGTTTTTTGGATGGGTTAAGTGGTTACAATAAAGTAGCCATTGCACCTAAGGACCAACATAAAATAACATTTACATGTCCATATGGAACTTTTACTTACTGACGGATGCCTTTTGGCCTTTGTAATGCACTTGCTACCTTCCAAAGACCCATGATATTAGAATTCTATGATATTTTAGAAGACTATGTGGAAGTATTTATGGATGATCTTTCAATCTATGGGGACACTTATGAAAAAACATTACACCATTTAGAATGTGTGTTAAAAAGATGTATTGATAAAAATCTAAAATTGAGTTGGAAAAAGAGTCATTTAATGGTTACAAGTGATATAGTCTTGGGACATGTTATCTCTAAGAATGGGATAAAAGTAGATGAGGAAAAAATAAAAGTAATATCTACACTCCCAGCTCCAACTAATTTAAAGACCCTTCGATCCTCTCTAGTACATGTTGGATATTATAGGTGATTTTTCAAGAATTGCTAAACGACTTTACATGCTTCTAGAAAACGTTGTTCCTTTTGTATGGACTAATGATTGCCAAGAAGCAGCTTTAGAACTTAAGTAAAAAGTAACCACCACCTCTATATTTAATGCATCCAATTGGAATTTTTCATTCAATTTGATGTGTGATGCTAGTGACACCACTGTAGGGGTAGTTTTAGGACAATATATAGATAATAAGCCATGAGTAATCTATTATGTGTCTAAAAGTTTAGATTAAGCCCAAGTAAATTATACAACTATGAAAAAATAAATTTTAGGAATTATGTTTGCTTTGGATAAATTTAGACATTATTTAATAGGATATAAAACTAGAGTTTATACTGATCATTTAGCCATTAAAGTTTTAGCTAGTAAAAAATAAAAAATACTAGAATAATAAGATGGTTTCTATTACTTCAAGAATTTGATTTAGACATTTTAGATAAAAGGGGTAGAGAAAATGTTGTGGTAGATAATCTTTCTAGATTAGAAACAAGGGATGAAAATAGGATAAAAGGAGTATTCCATGATGAATTCCTTGATGAACAATTCTTTTCCATAAACAAGGATCCATGGTTTGCTGATATAATAAACTATTTTGCCACTATGAAAACCCCAATACAATGGAGGAAGGAGGAAAAGAAATCATTTTTAAGAAATATCTTTAAATACATTTGGAATGAACCATACCTTTATAAAATATGTAAAGATAATGTAGCAAGGAGATGTGTGGTTGAGGATGAACAACAAGAAATTTTACATATGTTCCATGATGACCTTGGAGATGGGCATTTTGATAGTAGATGCACTACTATCAAATTTTTGCAAAGTGGATTCTATTAGCCTTTTCTATTTAAAGATGCTCATAAATATGTCCAAGAATGTGATAAATGCCAACGAATAGGGATCATAACTAAAAGACAAGAAATGTGATTAAATTTAATTTTAATAACTAAAGCATTTGATGTGTGGGGAATAGACTTTTTAGGACCATTTCCACCATCCAGTGGATGTCAATACATTTGTATTTGTATCAACTATGTTACCAAGTGGGTAGAAGCTAAAGGCACCCCAACAAATGACATTAAAGTAGTGGTAGCTTTCCTTAGAGAAAATATTCTAACATGATTTGGAACTCCACGAGTAATCATAAGTGATCAAGGAACTCATTTTGTAAATAAAATAATGAAAAATTTCCTTAAGTCTTGTGGAATTCAACATAAAATAGCTACTTCTTATCATCCTCAAATAAATGATTAAGTAGAAAATGCAAATAGAATTACTTTAAAGATACTAATCAAAACTGTACGTACTAAAAAGAAATATTGATTAAAAAATTACAAGATGCACTTTGAGCCTATAGAATTACATATAAACCAAGTTTAGGTTATTCACCTTACTAATTGGTTTATGGAAAACAATGTTTATTTCTCATATAAATTATGATTAGCACAACAATTGAATTTTGATGAAGAAATAAATGATGACTCTACAATGATTCAAATACATGAACTTGATGAAATGAGGTGAAATGCCCTTGACAAGAAAAAAATTATAAAAAATCAAATGAAGATTCTACACAATAAGAATACTTTTAAGAAACATTTTTCAATAGGTGATTGATGAGACGCGACATGCACTGTGCCGCGATATTGCGGTCTACCGCCATATCTATAAATAAGAGGTGGCACNGGCACAGTGCATGTCGCGTCTCATCAATCACCTATTGAAAAATGTTTCTTAAAAGTATTCTTATTGTGTAGAATCTTCATTTGATTTTTTATAATTTTTTTCTTGTCAAGGGCATTTCACCTCATTTCATCAAGTTCATGTATTTGAATCATTGTAGAGTCATCATTTATTTCTTCATCAAAATTCAATTGTTGTGCTAATCATAATTTATATGAGAAATAAACATTGTTTTCCATAAACCAATTAGTAAGGTGAATAACCTAAACTTGGTTTATATGTAATTCTATAGGCTCAAAGTGCATCTTGTAATTTTTTAATCAATATTTCTTTTTAGTACGTACAGTTTTGATTAGTATCTTTAAAGTAATTCTATTTGCATTTTCTACTTAATCATTTATTTGAGGATGATAAGAAGTAGCTATTTTATGTTGAATTCCACAAGACTTAAGGAAAT
>MNCI01033354.1:375668-388184 GCA_015680685.1 Gnetum montanum
AGTTAAGATTTTAACTCTTGTTCCAAAGGACATTCCCAGAGCCTACAGACTCTTTGAATGTGGAATTGTCAGGGCATTAAGGGCATGAGCCTGCTTTGGGGAGGACCCACTGACATTCCTATTTGGAACATTAGTTAACTTCTTTTCCTTAACATTTTGTAATTAATTATTATTTTTGTTCCTTTCCATCTTGACATCCATTTCACCGATGCCATAGTTGTCCCTTTTTACCTATCTTTCTTACTCCTTTTGTTTCTCCATTCTAACGCTACCGAAGGTTCGCGATTAGTCATGGGGGTACGGGGCCTATTTTTTCGATTTTTCTGCTATGCCCCGAATTTTTTCGTTTTTCTCCTTAACCCCTACACCTTCGGTAGTCATCATCTACATATTCCCAGATCCATATCAGCCATACCACAACCTAGCCAATGAGCTTACACCGAAGCAAGGTATTATTTACTTGATGATTCAATTACCCTTGCTAATATATGATGGTGTTGTGTGTGTAGATGGAAATCATACAACAACGGAATTGGATCTGGAGCTGGAGCAAACACTTGGAATGGAGCAGTGCTAAAGCAGCTATGCAAGGAGCTGGATTGATAATGCGCTTATGGATGGACAACAAAAGGCGCAATCTTGGCGTTGGCAACAGCAACACTTCTTTCTATCTCTTTCTTTCTCTAAAGTTGCCAAATGCGGCCTGATGTCATTGTAATAAGGTGTTCACCCTTGTTGTCATGAACACCAGTTTTGTCAAGTCTTGTAATAAAGACCATTCACATGTCATCCCATTAGTTCCATTTCCCCTAATAATCCCATACCTACCTGATATCATTGTAAGAAACTCAAGGATGAGTTTTCATTCAGTCATGGGGGTATGATGAGACGCGACATGCACTGTGCCGCGATATCGCGGCCGCTGCGATATCGTTTCTTCCCCTGCGATATCGTGTACGCGATATCACGGTCCGTCGTCATATCTATAAATAAGAGGAAGCACTCCCCTTATTTCCCAATCCTGGCTAGAAGTAGCGAAGCTCTGGCAGATTGATCACTCCAAAGTTAGAATTTTTCCCANTCAGGGTGTGTCCGGTAAGTGGGAACGGATGCTGATGCTAGTTAATTTAGACTTAGCACATTAGTTAGAGTTAGCTTAGTTTCTCAGCCCTTTTCCCTCATAGCTTAGGAGATAAAAATGAAAATACCAACAAAATCACATACCTTAGACTTGCTTAACCATACACCGTGACACTTACAAGCAAGCCTGGGAAGACAGCAAACGATTAACCCCAAGTGTTTCTTATGGTGTTAAGGCATTTAGTCTACGGAGTTCGACTGGATCGCGCGTGCACGCCCGTATTCGTATGGTTGAGTGTAGGGGTACCTCGCCACTCATCAATGATAAAGTTATTTTGTATAATATGATATTACACAAATTTCTAGGTAAGCTAACAACTCAATGGCAAGGCCCTTATCTAGTGGTACAACCCTATCATAATGGAAGTGTCTTAATTTCACCTATTGATGATTCATCATCTACATTTCTAGCCAATGGACAAAGAATTAAATTATATCATCAAAATCCTATTGAGGAATCAAGAGAAGATGAACTAGTAGAGCTAAGTAAACCAACTTATCCAAAAGATAATGAAGAAAATGAAATGAGTCAATTAGAAGTCCAAGCCATGTGTAATAATCTTTAGAAAGAGCCCTACATGATATTGTAATATAATAAATAAGTAATTTAGTTTATGAATTTTTCCTTGAAAAATGTAGAGGACAATATTAATTTCTATTATTAATTGAAACTTAAAAGAATTCATTATCATCTTGTCTAGAATGAAAGGGAAGGACAACTCCCCCTACCTTAAGATAGGTCGATTTAAACCCAAAATCCATCTAACGATGAGCCTTAGATTAATAAACTAATAAATTATGTTAATTGCTTTTTTTTCTTTCTAATATTCTTTAAGTTTCTAAGTTTGATGATCATTGCAATAATAACCACATTTGGTTTGTGAGCATTTATGAATGGTCATAGTAATTACCTTCTTGGTAAGTCAATATGGAGAAAAGTGTATGTCATATTGGGACTAGCTATAAAGGTGCCTTTAGCATGATAAGTGTCATTGTAATCAAGTAATACACCATCACATATGTTCAAAGAGAATTCTTTCCCCCACAAGAACCTCATGATTGAAAAGGACCAATTGGTTTTTGAGAGAGAGAGAGAGAGAGAGAGAGAGAGAGAGAGAAATCATCACTATATGTCATAAGATCCCATAAAAAACCTTCAATCACAAGCAAGGCCACACTCCCACAAGAAGCTTATAGATGAAGTGATGCTCATGGCTTACACTTTTCAACATCCCACAAGAACCTCCTTATGTAAGAAGAGTGTTTGAGGATGGAGAAATTATTTTCCATAATCATTTTCTTAGCTATCACCTTTTACCTAGGTTATGATACTAGACTTGGTGGATTGACTTATCTTATTAGGTATTTTACTACTTCCCATCATTCTTACTCATTTTCTTTACTTGGTTTATTTTGTCCCTTTCTTTGTGTTACTTTTAACCTTAAAGAGTGTTGTGTATTCCTATGTTTTTTCCTCTTTTTCTATTTATCTTCCATCTTTGTCTTTTTGAGCTACCATCTCTTATGTCTAGCAGTACTTTTCATGCAAGGGTCTAACATGTGTTTCCCATTATGCCCTCCATAGGTGTCAATGATCAAGATCCCTACTATGGTGGGCCATTCTGGACACTAACATTTGTACAACCTAAGGCTATCAATATACTATACATAATAGAGAATATATAAAACCCATGGCATTTTTTTTCTTTCTAGTATATCCATTTGGCCAACCCACTTTTCAATTATTCCTTATATTTCTAATACTTAACCTAGGTATGATACATATCCTAGATTATTAGGAGGGGAATAACCAACTTCAAATGGATAGGATAGTAGGGTATAACCAACATGGAAATTAATCCAAGAGCAAGTTAAGGAATTCATTTGATGTAAAAAATGCATCTCGAATCCTTAAAATATAGGAAAGGTCAAGACCTTGAGTTTCTAAGACATTCTTGCACCAAATGAAGCAAACCTTATGAGGTTGTGTTTTAGCCTAATCAATTCTATCAAGTTCATTCCTAATAGAGTTATAGGTGGACTCCTATCGAAATAATAAGAATTTATTAAAAGAAGTGAAAAAAGGAATAAAATCATGTACATTATTAAGTGAATAAAATTATTATGTCGATATCACTTAGTATCATGTTTTGTGATGAGGAGTTATTATAATAAGTTATTCTATCAAAGGATAGTGAGGTATCGATGTCTATAGAAGCTAGAGTTATAAACTTAAAGATGTTGGAATTATTCATATTAAGAGACACTAAGTGGTCGATGTCTCATTAAAAGACAAATCAAGATATATTGACTTCCATGATATGGTTTGATAAAGTAAAAAATAGAACTCAGGTTATCAATTTAAATATTTATTTAAATTAAGATACAACATAATGGATATATCAATTCATATAGACATAATCGATATAAATTGAGGAAGGGTAAATTTGATAGAATATTTTGCATTTGAATACCATGGTTTTGATATAATTCGATATGTTGGTCAAACATGTCAAGTCATGCCACTAAATCAATGTCAATCAATATGTCTAAAATTTTCCCAAATGTCTTGAGTATTATCAGCACGATTTCCATATAAATTGATATATTAGAGAGCTGAATATTTTATATATCGATCTATATCAATGGATCTATGAAATTTGACCCAAAACATTATGATCCACATTGAGGTCATGATGAATATTGATATAGTTAAAACTGGAAAAAAATAAAAAGTATTAGTAAAGCAACAGCTTTACTATAAAGCCACCACCTCGTGGGGTAAATAAACATTGTTGGCAAAACACCCATGAGGCAGTGCAAATTATGGCCTTCATTTGAATATTAGAGCCTTTATTTTATTCAACTAAAATCCATAGCACCTTTCTAAGGGGAACCATGACAAGGAGTGAGGTCTCCACATCCATGTCAACCTTTATCTTTTAATCACAATCATTCTTTCAGGAGGGCAAGAAAAATTTACCCACTATAACAGGTTTTTCAAATCAAGCATGAGATGCAATTTTTTTTTTTAGCAATTCATGTATAGTTCTCCATTATAAACTGGTCAAATCATCAAGAACCAAGCAGCAAGCCAAGGTAAGCATGAGCTTTACATAGGAAATTTTTGGTAATCTTGGTATGATAAATATTTTGATTACATTGCAAATGCTAAGGAGTGAGAACTTAAAACTTTCTCCTTGGCACTATGAGGCAAACTACTCTGAGTGGTTCAACCACATGAATGTGGTAGTGCAAGAGAAACTAGAAATAATGGGTGGTAGGGCTTTCATCAGACCTCCCATCAACTGGTTTAACCAAGAGGAGGTCTTGGAATTTTATAGGAATATTAAACCACACCTCACCAAGTCCAACCCTCCATAGCATGATTTAGTTTCTTCCATTTATAAGACAAGAGTGAAGCTGACAACGGTCATGTTGCAAGAGTGGTTTGGGCTACCAGCTAAGGGAGATCATATCTTTCAACCAAAAGCAAACATGAAGGAGAAATATGATCTCTTTCACAAATTTATTAGTGATTTTGATTTAGGGTGGTTGTAGGCATAGGGTTTGCATACTGTAAACCTTCAACCTGAATATTGCATGATGGCCAGAATTATCATCATGAATGTCCTATCTTCAATGCATACTACTTACATGCTTATCCTTGCACTTCTTGTTATGAAAGCATTGAGATTTGGGAAGGAAGAAAATTTTTCTTACCTCCCAATCAAGTATTTAGTCTACCATTACAAAGATGATTCCTTGAAGTTGTGTTTTTCTTTCTTAATTTTAGCAATTCTCTAGAAGTGTGGAGTTCCAAAGCTCATAAAAAGAATAAAGGTGCATACTTCAGTCCTAAAAAAGGACACCTTTGCCCATTCTCTAAAGATTTATCCAAAGGTTGGTTCATTCATCAAGGAATCAAAGGAATCAAGTTCTTCATTGGCACATGAAGTTAGTGATATTCAAGGGTTAAAAGATAAGGTTTGGAGCTAGCTCTAGCAAGTCCAGTCCACATAAAGGGATATTTTAATAATGCTAGAGAGGATTAACTCAACCCTTATCATCATGGACAAGAGGATGGTAGACATTGAAAAACATATCCATCCTCAAATCTAAGATAATGATGAAGGGGTGGAGCCCTCTCGTTTTGAAGAGGATATGGGGGTGGAAGCAGGCTCAGAGGTGTAATATATGTGTTAGATTTAATTTTATTTTTGTTGATGCATGGCTGTGTGGCCATTGTTGTGACTATAGACAAGTTTAATTTTTGTTTCTTATTAAAACTATGGTGGAATGATGGTTAAAGTTAATGATCTTTTTATTTATTTATATGTTCATACATGAATCAGATATAATGTGCTTAGATAAATTTTTAATTACATAGTGACGTAATATGAATGTAGAATCAGGATCTTAATAGTAATTTTAATTTTCTTTCATAGCCACTTTAGGTAGTTGTGCATATATTATGCATGATAATGCTTTTTATTAGTAATTTTTTTCTGCCTTTGTGGCTAGGCACTGGCCAAAGGCTAGTTGGGGGCTATGTTGAACCCCTTAACATTCCACTTTTTAACCTTATAAGGTCATTTTTTTTACTATTTTATTGTACTAAAGATAATCAATTTTAGCAATAAAATTCAATAAGTATTAATTTTCTTGTTGAGATCTATGTATCACAAGAAATCATGGTAGCAGTGGAAATTGATGTTAAGTATATTGATCCTCATAATAGCAGCAATATGGATCGATAACATAGATTTTTAGAGAAGAAATATGTTGTGAAGAAACCAAGATATCAATTTTAGTTAGCAGCCAAACTAACTCAAGTATCGAAAATCCTGAAATCACAATGCAATTCAACAACTCTGAAGCTATCAAATTTTTCAATACCAATAGATTTCCAAATACTTATTTTTTTAAATTATTATAAACCCTCTTATATATAAATAAGAAGCTCATCTATGAGTGATGGGAGATGCCAAATTCAAGAAAGAACCCATACAAACCAAATTCTTCTTTATTGGTACTAGAAATTGTTAAGGAAGATTATTGACACCCTATGACAATCAATAACCATTGATGTTATTAAGGCTATGAAGTTGCTACATTGTGAAGGTAGTAGACAAAAATCATAGATTAGGTGACATCTCCTTTGTAATCTTTTGATATTTATGATAAATTTATGTATTTTTCAATTTGGTTTAAGCAATTATTTTCATCTTTGAACTTAATATTAGAAGTTAGGATGAGGGCTTTTCTATTTTATTTATGAGTGATAGTCACAAGTGTTGAGTTCTTAATTGAATTAAAATCTAATTTTTTATTGTCTTGATGGTCTTTTTAACTTTGAAACCATTCCTCCATAGATACAACTCACTAGTTAATCACAAATGAGGTGACAATTTTAAAACAAAAATAATTGTTAAGGTAATCCAATACTAAACTGTGGTTGGCTCATCAATACCCATAAAGAGTAATGGTCCAAGAGAGAATCTAAGAATAAGTATGAAAGTTACAACATACAAAATTCTTGCAAGATCCCTAGCTAGTAAGAGACAACATCTGCTATGTCCACCATGGGCCTTGTACTAGCATGGATATCAATACCCATGCATCTTTGTAGAGTTACAAAATTTGGATGCTAATGTCTTATGCCTATAAGAATTCCTATACCAATTTCAACCGTACTTTGAAAAAATGGGATACATAGGTATTTACAAGCAAAAAGGTTATTGTAGAAGTTCTTCTTTCGAGTCATATAGAGTAGCCTACTACAGAAATCACAACATGGATGGTTGTGCAATCTTTTATAAAGAAGCCAATTTTGAATTAGTATAAAGATTTGAATGAAGTTTAAAAGATATGATTTTCAAAATCCTAGAACTTCCAATCATGGAAAGAAAGAATGGTCAAGGTTCCAAAGAAGCAACATTGCTTTGACAATGATACTAAAAATCTAGTCATCAAAAAGATATGTATGTATGGTTAACACATATTTAATTATACAATTAACATGTCCAAATGTTATATTTTTCTAATGAGCATACTTGATTAAGAAAATAGATGAAATATTAAATAATAAGTTATTCCTAATCCATACCAATCCAATTCCAATTATCCTTTATGGAGACTTCAATTCGAAAGTTAGAAGTAGTGTTTATCAATTCTTAAAATACAGATGTGTAAAGGAATTCTTGAAAGATGAACCTAATTTGAAGAAGATCTTCTCATCAATTCAACATGAACTTGCATTAGCTAGTGCATATTCTACTTATTTTGAATTTTTAATAGATAAATTAGATCCTAGAATTCAAGAACATATGATGTTGATTGATAGTACTCATCATGAATCATAGTTCAACAATTACTCTACTATAATTAATGAAGATGGATTAACAACATTATTCATTGAGACCCTAGATTATATTTGGTATGATTTCCAATTCTTCTAAGTTACCAAGTTACTAAAGTTGATTTCTAAAGAAGAAGTTGAAAAAAGAAAACAAGATCAAGCCCTTCAATCTCGAACAAGACCATCCAATCATACCACTTATGGCAAAATTATAATTACTTCAACCAATTCCTAAGATTGATCAGGATTAGGAAGTATCTCACCCATACTTTTATTTATAATTTTATTATTTTCTTTATTATTTAATTTATATTTTCATTAGATAAGTAACAATTCTAGGGTAATGCAAGTTGAGAATAAGGATTTGCCTTACCTTCACTTGGGTAACTAGATATGAGTTGTACCTTATGTGATCCTAGTTAGGATTGGTGATTGGTGATTGGTGGTTGGTAGATATTTAATTCACTTCTTATCATTATCTTAGAAAATGAGGTAATTATGGATAAAATAATATTTAATACTTATATAAATTCTTCTCACATATGTTTTGTTTGTAGAATAAGCAAGAGAGCTTTAGGATATACAACTTCAAGTCCAAATGAGAAATCAAAGTATGAGAGCATACAAACATAAAAGAAGCATTAAAGTTGGAAAAAGATAGTGAACGTGGACTTGTTCAAGGACAAATGAAACCTAAGGAGGGTAGATTGTAATGTCCTCATTCCCAAATGATACTACTACATAACAAAGACTATGTTTCCTCATAACTAATATTGAGATTAGTATAACAAGACCTAAAAGGGTATATTGTAATAACTGAGATGTCTCTCAAGGTGACCTTTGGAGGTTTTACCTAAGGTATTTATACTTAGGCATGGAGGTTGTATCAACATGGAGTTTCAAAGCTAGTAAAGGTGAGTAATGGGTGTCAGGTGAAGTGGGACAAGAAGAGGACTGGTGATCTCTTCTAGCTAGTTGTAGGCCTAACCATGGTGGCAATGCTAGATTGCCTCTAAAGGATACATGCTAAAGGAAGAAAACCCCAAGGAACACTCTTAGAGCATGATCCAAATACACTATTTCACATCAATAAAGCATTCTTTTCTTCTTTCCTTCTACATTTTCCCTATTATTTTCTTTACGCTTAATGTCAAATGTTACATATATTTGACATTTTCTACATTATCATCTTGTGCCTAATGTCCAATATAATGTATATTTAATGTTTACCATGACATCTGGGAATGGCATGTCACAATTGATTTTTCCAAAAAGCAATTGTTTTATTTTATAGCCTTGTCAACATCATATATCCATTGGAATTTGTATAATAGCTAGTTGAGACATCTTTCATGAGCCCAAGATGTCTTACAGTGTTTCCCATCTTGCAGGTGAGACATCTCATTTGTCCTAAGATGTCTTGACCTGATTTAAGATGTCTTGATTGAGACATATTAGCTTATATGTCTTACCACAACTTGAGATGTCTACTATTTTATAGAGATGTCTTACCTGAAACTAGATTTTCTCATCTAATACATCTTAAAGAAAAGTGAGATGTCTTGTCAGACTCCAAGACATTCTCTTTGGAATTTGAGATGTCTTGTATTCTTGTGATTTCCTCCAAATCCTTGCAGTTTCTTATTGGACTTTAATACTCTGGTTTTCAATTCATGCTCTTGTCTTGGTCTCCTTAATATTCTTTATTCACCTTTCCTAGACCTAAAAAGTTTCACAAGCACACTTAAAAATTCTCCACTTTTCAAGGTTTTTACATACCAAAAGGTCAACATTAATTTCTTTTAAATAGTTTATGCAATGCATAATTTTGGATCATCTAATCCATATAAAATTATCCATTTAATTAGATTTTAAAAATACATCAATTCTTTACTATTGCACATTAAATCACTTATTCTTTGAGTCTATATTAACACTCTCATTCACTTATTATTTATGCAATCTAGAAGTTTTAATGTAATATGGGTTTTCATAGAGATTCTCCAGCTAATTCTCTTCCCTTCTTATTTTAAGTTGGCATTATTCAACAATTGACACTTCAGCCAAATTTCTAAATTTTTATCTTTTTAGTTTCTATTTTTTATTATTAGAAAGCCTTTACTAGGAAGTAGAAACTCCTTTGGACACTTCTGAACAAGGTAAGATCTAATCCTTTTCCTACCCTAGAGGTAAGGTTTTCTAGGATTGGTTGTAAGGATAAAAACTTGAAAAGGCATCCTCAAAACTGTTGGGCCTTTTCTTTTTACTATTTTATTATTTCTCCTCTTTGTAGTGCTTCTCTACTTTTGTACTTTAAATTTTTATTTTTAATATATTTATATTTTTTGAGTTTCACACCTCCCTCCTCCTATCTTACCACTTTCAAGATTATCATTGGTTGAATATTTTTCATATTCAATTCTTTGGCACTACCCTATAAGTTGTGTTATGTTAAGCTAGATCTTCTTGAAGAATAATGCCTTAAGATAGATTTTCATATTAGTGACTAACAAAAAAAATTTTAACATCATCACATGAAACATGTTAAAATTAGAAAAATCATGAAAGTGATCATGTGACACATCATTTCCCCAAGACCAAAGAAAAGAAATTCTTCCACAACTAGCAACTAGCAAAGAACTTTATTTGTTGGCTCTCTTGAAAATGGTGCATATTATCTAGATGATTTGGAAGGAAACAAGNTATTAAGATATAGAAGGAGTACATACTAAGAAGTTCTAAAGAAATTGATGTATCATAATTAAATATGTAGTACTTATGTACCTATAGTATATAATTACATGTCATGTATAAATAATCAAATAATTTGGATGTAGATAAAAATAAGCATCATTTTCCTACTTGACACTTAACACACTATCATTAGAACAAGCACTCCCATAGCCTCACTAAAGGAGCAAAATCTCAAGGACATTATCATAAATATATAAAAATGAAAGAAATTGAAGCAAAACAAGAAGGAAAGAAAAAGAGAAATATGAAGAATAATAATAAGAAAAGAAAACATAAAAGAATATAGGAATAATAACCAAAAAGATAATAAAGCAACAAAGAGATAGAGAGGGAATTAAAGAAGTAGAGAAAGAGAAGGGAATAGAAAAAGTAAACTTGTGCGTTATAAAGAGCGAAATAGCAATATGACTATGAATAGTAGTACTTTACATATGCAGGATTAACTTGATCTAAAAGCTTGTTTCCTTCCAAATCATCTAGATAATATGCACCATTTTCAAGAGAGCCAACAAATAAAGTTCTTTGCTAGTTGNTCTTTTTGCTTTTCTTAACAACTAGGTGGAGCCCAATATTTTAATAACATTGTTCCTCTTTCTCTTCTCTTTTAACATAGTTTTTTTTTTCAACTTCATCTTCAAAAGTAATACTAGAATTAATGACTAGCATCAATATGTTCTCTCTTTTAACTTTACAATCTATCTCTAAGAATCAATGTTAAAATTAGCATTTAACATTGCTTTTAGTATTATTTTCTGCTTTGATGTCTAATTAACATCACAACTAACATCCATCATTGGTTTCTATGCTAGCTTTATCTTCTAGATTATTTTTAGGGATATCTTCTAAAGCTAATGTTAAAACTAATGTCCAACATGAATTTTAGTCTTAATTTTAACCTTTATTCTAAATCAACATTGATTTTAATGTCAACAATGAATTTAAGATTTTCATTGATCCTCGACTTTAATTAGGGGTGTCAAGTCCTTGTTTCACATTTTTTTGATACAAAACTAATGTCAATGATCTCTTAACTTGATTTTTTTATCAATGTTAGTTTTGGCACTTATCCACATTTTAGCAATTCTTAGATATCTTCATCAATTTCATTAGCATTTTTGTAAGTCTTCTAAGATTTCCTATATTACATCTTTGCTACTCAAAGATTTCAAAATCAAGGTTGGCATCCTTTGCTCACATTATTTTTGAAGTTGGTTTTGGATCATAGTTTTCCAAAAATGCATCACTTTTATAGGTCTAGAATTTTCCTAACTCTAGAATCAACATCCAACTTTCCTAAATGTTGAATAGCATCATCAATTAGAATCAACCTTAACTTTCTTGGTTGTCTCTTCTGTAATAGCTTAACTTCCCCTCTATTATTAACTCATCTATACTGTTATTCATTTCTTCCTTTTTCTATTTTTTAACCTATTTATATTTCTATATTAATCCACTTGGAGGGATGGTAAGGTGCTTCTCTCTCAAGGTATACAACCTAGGTTCAAGCTTGAGCAAAGCCACTCAAAGGAGGTTAGTTTCAACATACATTAGTGTAGTCATTTGGCATTTGATTTAGTTTTGTTTAATTACAATGGTGTATTTCCTTATGATTTGCTGCTTCACATCATAAAATCCAAAGTTCCCATTCAATATGAAATTTATCTTAGACTAGTTGTGGTAGTAAATCAATATGTATTCTTAGTTTATGTGTGTTTAATAAAAATGACATTTATACCATGATAGATAGTAGTATGTGTCTCTTATTTTTACTTTTTGGTAAACCTCATATGAAGATTGTTTGTTATCATTCATTTAATATACTTTAATTCTTTTAGTACAAGATGAGTAACATGTATTATTATAATGTTGTAGAGAGTATTTCTCTGAAAGAAGATGAAAAATCTCTAGGTACTCTTTATATGACTTATTTAAGCTACCAAATATTGATTCTAAGGAATTATATATAAGAAGTGTTCAAATTACATGACTATTGGACACATCTATTGTACTCAAGATTTATTACTATTGATGTATGTTGTATATGTTAATTTGCCTAACAAATCCTTTTGATGTATACATATATAATAAAATTTTAGTTTCAAATGTTTTCAAAGAATATGATAAATCTATAGTCAAATGTTATATGAACTATGTTAGTTTTAGGAAATAATATAGAAGAAGTGTTCAAGTTACATAATTATTAGATATATTTGTTGTACTTATGATTTATTGTTAGTAATGTGTATTGCATAAGTTAATTT
>MNCI01033354.1:395875-407511 GCA_015680685.1 Gnetum montanum
CCACAACTAGTCCATCTGCGGAGTTCGACCTGATCGCGTGTGCGACGCTCGTTTCGTATGGTTGAGTGTAGGGGTACCTCGCCACTCATCACTAGATTCATCATCAATTGAAATTGATTTCTCATAGATTAAAGAGAGAATAAATACAATTAAAATAATTAACTAATTAAGTTGTGGTCAATAATAATTAATTTAAAAATAATTAAAAACATAAGTTTTAAGGGAAAAAAGAAAAAAGAAACAATTTTGTAGGGTATAATGATTAATTTTACGAAAAGTAACACTATTATGTAAAAAGGTAAATCAAGAGAACTGGATAGGTACATATTTAACCAATCTTTTCTTTTCCAAATTAATGAAATCCCAAAATTGATTTACTAAGAATTGATTTTCATGTTGACAAAAAATCAAAACCAATGCTAAAAAAACTCTTGCCATGGTAGTTGTTGAGCCTTAAATTTTGTTTACATCATCGTTATTCTAACCTTGTCCCAACAAAATGGGGTTGGCTACATGAGTTCTTTTTTTACTATTTGCCTCTATGAAGAGCTAAGTCTTTGTTTATTTATAATTTCTTCAAGTTATATTTGATCATTTTTTTCCCATGTCTTTTTGGATCTTCCTTTGGTTGGCTTTTCTGAAATAGTGATGTAGCAACATTTATTTATAGGCTCATTGTTTGATTTTCTTTGCACATGGCCAAACATTTAAGCCACCATTCTTGTATCTTATCTTAAATAGGCACCACTTTAAGTCTTCCTTTGATGTCTATATTATGTATTTTATCTCTTCTAGTAACAATCAACATTCATTAAAGCATTCACATTTTCACCACACTGATTTGTTGATCATGCCTCTTTTGTATTGCTTGACATTCAACACCATGTATAATAGCATACATTATTGCTATCCTAGAAATTTTCCCATTTAATTTTATTGGTATTCTTTTATCACATAGAACACCACTAGCCTATCTCCATTTTGTCCATCCTATCTTAGTTCTATTTCTAATATCTTTATCAATTTCACCATTTGTTTGGAATATTGATCCTAGGTGGCGAAACTATTTGCCGTGAGGGACTTTCTTGCCTTGAATTGTCACTTCTATTTCACCACCGTTTATGTTGTTATTAAAATTGCATTCAATATACTTTGTCTTACTTCTAATTTTTAAGTTTTTTGATTCTAGAGCATGTCTCCACTTCTCTATTATAGCAATAATATTTTCGAGAGCTGTATCAATCAACATAATCTCATTTGCAAATAGCATACACCAAGGGATTTCATCTTCTATTTCCTTTTTAATTCATCCTTAATAATGACAAATAAGTATAGGCTAAGTGTATACACTTGATGTAGACCTAATATGACTAAAAAATCAGATATTATTCCATAAGCTATTCTAATTCTAATGGTAGCTATATCATACATGTCTAGAACCACTTTAATATATTTATTAGGGATGTTTTTTCTCCATAAGGCTCACCAAATAATATCTCTATGCACTTTGTCATATGCTTTTTCCAAGTCATTGAAGATCATATGTAGATTTTTTCTTATTTTTTGAATTTTTCTATCAATTGTCAAATCAAGAAAATAGTTTCTATAGTAAAACTCCCTTGCATAAATCCAAATCGATTTTTTAATACTGTTGATTCAAGTTTGAGATGCTACTCTTGACCCTCTCCCAAAGCTTTATAGTATAGCTTATTAGTTGGATCTCTCTATAGTTTGTACAATTATGTACATTTCCTTTATTTTTTATAAATGAAAATGACAACAATTTTTTTCTAATTCTTGGTCATTTCTCCATCCTTTAAAATTTTGCTATATAATTTTGTCAACTAAGAAACTCTTGTATCTCTCAATGCTTTCCAAGCTTCTATAGGAATGTTATATGGTCCAACAGCTTTTCCATTTTTCATCTTTGATAAAGCTATCTTCACCTCAAAGAAACAAAGGAAAAAACTTCATGTTAACTAATAAAACATTTCCCCTCTTCATTAGTCTAAAGAAAACTCATAGATGCATCATCTTGTGATTTTACTGACCTTTCATGTTGACATTCTTGAAATACATCCCTTGAGAAATTGTTATTAATAAAGACACAAAGTGTTTGAGATTGAGGAATAAACGCTTTTGTAACACAACTACTTGAAATGACATCAAATTAGATTTTAAAAGCATAATATCTTATTGAATTTGCTATTAACCCCTACATTTATCCAGCACACATTATCTTATCAAGGACATCAAATGGTGTAGCCATAGAAAAGAGTTGGTTACCAATAAAGTGAAAAAGTTTCTGCAAAAAACACAAGAAAATCTATCCACTTTCGTACCTTGATTCCTAGTGCAAACACCAATTAAAATCCTACCTTCATCCATGCTATGATCCCTTAAGAAGTACACTTATCTCACTCATGATGATGGAACATTCTAATCCCAAATTTCTCTAAGATGTAACAATCAACTTAAGCCATACTAATAGAAAATTGAAATCAATAATCAATGCTTGGCGCTAAGATGTGAAAATCAACTTAAACCAAACCATACCTAACAGAAAATTGAAATTGGTGTCCGATGTGCCTTGTACCTTGATTTTCGTTCCTTGTAAAGTCAATTCTCGCACATTGATTATCATACTTCTTACAACTGACCTATGCTCAAGAATCTAGTCATCAACCTAGTAACCAAGTATGTAATCCATGTACCTTTCTAACAATGGCCCTATTAATAACTTAGACCCGTGGATCTGTTGGACAAGTTTACATAATGACACAATTGCATTCATATAATTTAAGGCTAATATGCCTGGGTGAGAAACCTTTAAATCTTACTTTAAAGGTTATTGTACACCAGGGCTTTCCATGTAAGTGATGTAACAAATGAATATGTGAAATGCAAAGGTCCTAGGTGTGTGAGGTTTAAGCTTAATCTTTCATGTTGAAACACAAAATTTAAAACAAAAATGACTAAAATTAGTTGATTCATATTGTTGGAACAATGCTAGAATGATAATGATGAAATGAATAAAATTAAAAAAGACAAAAACCTAAATTCCAATTTTGATAGAGCAAAGGTGTTGAAACTTGCAATAAGTGAAACATGGGTATACCCCAAGATATGTAGTCCAATTAAAACTTTATATAACTCAACATTGCCCACCAATGACCTAAAGCTTCCAAATCAAGTATCTTACCACTAGGCTAACACCTCATTGTTACCAATTTTGACAAAGAGAAAGGGAGAGACCTTGCTAAGGTAACTAATGCTCTCTTGTTCTTGTTGATTCCAGATTCCAACCACAGAGATCAAATATTGCACAAACAAACAAAACCCAAATATTCTTCATGTCATTTTAAATTTCTTAGGGAATAATTGTATTTTTTGAGCTTTTGTTATCCTCCCAGAGTCATAAAAGCCCAATTTCAGCCTTTTCCATTGCTAAATCAGTCTCCCTTCAAGAATGGAGTTGTCTAAGAATAAAATTTTCTTGTGAAACTCAATTATTAATATAAAGTAGCCCAATAAATAACAGCATTCAATGACCTTGGAAAAGTGTGTGCTGTCATTTTTATTCTTTATCAAATGAAAAAAAACCCATGGAAACATGCTTTTTCAAAAGATTAGGACCATAGTACTTCAAAACCCAAATCATTGTAATATATCATTGAAAAGATATATAGCTCATCATTGCTTACCAAAATTGAACCCATGACTTGGAGCTTTTAAATTAAGTCTTTACTGCTACTAGGCTAACACTTCATTCTTGGAAACCTGATACTTCCACAAAAGTAATAATGGCACAAATACCCATAATAAATAAGCCTCAGAAAAGAAAGGACAGAAAATCTGAAATATGAGCAGCTTCTAAGTACTGCTCTTACAATTTCAGATTTTCCTTGCCTAAAATCCACTAATTTCATCGCCGATTAAACACCTTGACAACTTCCTCTTCAAGGCATTGTTTGGATGTACCGGTGGAATCCGAGCAGGCTTGAATTAGAGTGGCAAGAGTTGTGGAATTAGTCTTGACATCTGACTTTTGCATTTCCTTGAAAAGATTCAAAACTTGATCAAATAGCTTCTTCTGCACATTTGCCCAAAGCACTGCATTCCATGAATCTACATCCTTATGAGGCATTCTCTGAAACATCTCCATAGCCGCATCCACGTCACCATTCTGTGCATACCCTGCAATCATTGAATTCCATGACACTACATTTCTCTCTGGCATTGCGTCAAACAGCTGCCTGGCCTCAACCAACTGATTGTTCTGGGCATACCCACCTATCATGGTATTCCAGGAAACAGTGCTCTTATTTGGCATCTTATCAAACAATGTCCTAGCTTCATCCAGCTGTCTATTCTCAGCATACCCAGCAATCATGGCCGCCCAAGAAAGACTGTTCTTCTCGGGCATTTCGTCAAACAGCTGCCGGGCCTGATCCATCTGTTTTTTCCGTGAATAACCCACAACCATTGCAGTCCAAGAAACGATATCCCTGACCGGCATTTTCTGAAACAGATCCCTGGCATCCTGTAAATCTCCTTTCTGAGAATACCCAGCAATCATTGCACTCCAAGCCTGAGCATCTCTCTCAGGCATTTCATCGAACAGTTGCCGCGCCTCCTTCATCATCCCTACTTGGGCATAACCTTGAATCATGGAACCCCAAGAAATGTCGTCTTTCTGGGGCATTTGATCGAAAATCTCACGAGCCCTATCCATCTTTTTCGACTGAGCGTACCCAACAACCATGGCGGTCCAGGAAACCAGATCTCGTTTAGGCATTTGGTCGAACAGCTTGCATGCATCATCCATTTTCCCGCATTTTGCATAAACCATGATGAGTTTTGTGATCACAGACGGGTTCTCATCGAATTTGAAATTGTTTTGGTTCAGATAATCGTGGAGATCCCGGCCTTCTCCGAGTGAATTGGAATCGACGCATTTCTGTAAAAAATAGGTGTACGCTGAATGACCAACGTCCGAGTCAGGAAGAGTTTTGAGAGTGACCAGAGCTTCTTGCAGGCGCAGTTGATCGCATAGAGATTTCACGTTTTGAAGAACATTGATATCGCTGTTGAGAGCTGCCGAAGTACAGAAGATGCGTTTCCACACAACAGAAGCGTGGGCGCGAGTCATCGAAAATGTTTGCAGAGGAGGCGCCATTAATCCGTTCAAGGATTCTCATGCAGACATTGCGAAAAAAAGGAGGTGTTTAAGAGATGATACCAACTTCCTTAGGATGATTTTAACGACGTGTTTAGGGAATATCATACAAATTTCCCTAGGATGTCTTTAGAGTAGATGAAAACTTTCTTAGAATGTGTTTAGGAAGGTTTTATGTTATCCTCCAACGTCTATTTAACTTGCATATGATAGTATGCTTATTGATTTATTATCCTATCATGATAATTTATTAACGAAGTGGGGGAGCAAATGTGCCAGCCCACTTCATTAATTTAGGGGTGACCTTGTTACTAATAATTCTCCACCATCCACCCTTTACCCTTTACCCTTTGGATATATGACTCAACATCTTCCACTCTATCACTCACTATATTGGTATAGTAGGGAGGTTGTCAAACCTTAAACAAATGAATCATAAAATTTTAAGAAAATTCAGAGTACATCACATCAATTGAAAGAAAGTTTTTTTTTTTTTTTTTAAGAAAAAAAGCTTAATGATTTTAGGGATGCTTTTTTAAGGTTTCTATCCTTAAAACCAATCTTGAAAAACCTCTTCTATGTGGTAGGAAAAGGATCAAACCTTGCCTTTATTTAGAAAAACCCTCGTGAGTTTTCACTTTTTACTAAAGAATTTCTTACAAAGAGAAGGAGAAAACTCTCTATAAAGATAAAAGAACACATGAATCAAAAATAATGAATAAATAGCAATAAAAGATAAAAGCTTTTAATCTTTGAGCCTCGAACATAAAATAAAATTGATATTGTAGAAAATCAATTAATCATTCAACCTTTTGATGAAGAACTCCCTTGGATTCCACAATTTAAGTTCTCTCAACCCAAAAGCAAGCTAATTTGAACAAGAAAATTCCAAAGAAAAAAAAGAGAGCTTTATTCTTGCTAAAGAAAATGTAAGTACAAGTACAATGGAAGCAGTCAACTCCCAAGGAAAGACAAGTAACTCAATCTAATCTTCACACCACACTAAAGCAAAGTAATCACACTCAAGAAGAATGATCAAAGCATTTGGCCGCACACACACTCTCTTCTCTCACTCTTAGACTCTCAACTCTCATTACTTAAATACTCTTATCTAAATGGAGGCCAAAGATTTTTATTTATACTTTTTCCATATGTCTTCTCCTCTTCTTTGACATTCAAAATTATAATTTTGAGTCCATTGGAATCCATACAAAAATGTCTCATGGTTAGACAAGACATGTTTGGGTGAGGGAAGATATCATTCCTAAGTGAGGATAGGCCATAAAGAAAATGTATTTCTCATGTGAAAGATGTCTTTCATATAGATAAGATGTCTTTGAGGTTCAAACGTCTTTCTAGAAAGTAACAACAATCTTAGAAGATGTCTTTCAAACATATGTGATGTCTTATGCTAGGAAAAGATATCTTTCTTGAGAGTAAGATGTCTTTTTAGGCAATAGCCAAATAGCAAGACATCTACTCTAAAGTCCAAAGAAGTGAAGTTCATCTCAAATCATCTTTCCTTATTTCCAAACACCTGTGGAACTAGTAAGAACATACAAACACAACCAAAGCATACATAAATAACAAGAAATACACAAAGACAACCCATTGAGGATGACACATGGGTTGGATGATATCCTCATCATCTCTCCCACCCTTAAAAATAAAACTTATCTTCAAGTTGGCTAAGCACTTGTAATAGCATTGAGCCCCCACAAAGCCAAATCTTTCTCATGAATCCAAATTTTATTTTCAAGTCTCTCATCATTCCAACGCATCAAATACTCATGCATCTTTCAGCCTCTTGTGCTTCTAACCTTCTTTGCTTGTAACACAATTGGCTTCCTTGATGGCTTGGATGAATTTTGACCTTTAAGTGCATCCTTGAGGATTTTAAGACTATCCTTCAAGTTTGATGCAATCACAATGCCATTGTATGCGCTCAAATTTGAGACATTAAAGACACAAGAAATAGAAAATTCATTAGGTAAGTTAATCTCATAAACATTTGGATTGATTTTGACCTTGATTTTGAATGGACCAATCCTCCTTGACTTAAACTTGTAGAAATGTAAATTCTTTTTCCTTTTCTTGCTTAAGTAGATTCAAACATATTCTTCAAATTGAAAAATAATTGTTCTCTTGTCCTCATTAGCTTTGGAAGACATTTCCTTTGTCTTCTACTCCAAGTGAAATTTAACTTGTTAATGTAACTTTTTCATTTTCTCAAGAAAATTATAGTTCAAAGAGGTACAATCTACACATTTTCTTAGCTCATCAACCATTCTTGATGAAAAAAAATAATTTGCTACAAAGGAAGTATTACCAATGCTAGAATGGAGAGCATTATTGTATGACAGCTCATCATGGGCCACCATATTTTCCCATCTTTGAGGCTAATCCTCACACAATCATCTATTGACAACTTTAGTTTGCTCATTGGTTTGAGGATAATTGATTGTAGAAAAATATAATTTTCTTCTAAGAAATTTCCAAAGTGACCTCCAAAATTAACTAGTGAACTTGACATCCATATCACTCACAATGTTTCAAGGAATGCCATGCAATCTTACTACATTCTAAATAAATAAATAAATGAGTAACGTGGGGAAGCATCACTACTTTTCTTGCATGGAATAAAATAGGCCATCTTCGTAAATCTATCAAGAACAACAAGTATAAATTCATGACTAGATATTATTTTGGAAATGCTACGCACAAGGCCTAAATAAACAATTTTTGAAGAAACATTTGGGATTAGCAAAGGCAAGTAATGATTATCAATATTCTTCCCATTTTAAAAATTTTGACATACATAACATTCTCTTATGAATTTAATATCTTTGTACATATCTAGCCAAAAGTAATTTTTGCTAACCAATTCCAATGTCTTTGCTTTATCTATATGTGTAACCATGTCACTTTGATGTTTCTCTTCAAGAAGCTTGAACTTAAACTCACATTTTGGGATACAAATTTTGCCGTCTTTGAATAAAATCCTATTCTTCACATGATAAGCCTTTAATTTATTAGCCATTCATATTAATGAAGAATTTAATTCTTTTCAAATTTCACCAAAATCACTATCATTAGCATACAATGAAGCAAAATATTCAAAACCCTTGACTTCTATTGTAGAATTAATAACAAGTACTCTAGAAAAAGCATTAGCCACAACATTAGACTTGCTACTTATATGTTTCAAAACAAAATATAACTCTTATAATTATTATACCCATTTCATGTATTTGACACTCAATTTATTTTAATAGTTCAAAAATTGAAGTGCTCTATGATCTATTAGCAAAAGAAACTTTGATCCAAGCAAGTAATATCTTTAATGCTTGATGGCTTCTAGTATAGCATATAATTCCTTTTCATATAAACTATACTTTTGTCTAGATTCATTTAACTTTTTAGAAAATAATGTAATTGGCTTACCTTCTTAAGAAGACATACCTCAAATAGCAAGCCTACTTGATTCATTGCCACTCAAAACATTGTGGAGAAGTTTGGAATTACCAAACCTAAATCACTACAAATCTTCTCCTTTAATGCTTAAAAAGATCTTTTCTTTTCATCATCTCATACAAAGGCTAAATTCTTCTTCAAAAAAGAGAGCATAGGCCATCCTATAGAAGCCATCCAAACTAGGAAAAGATGTCAACTCTTCCACATCTCTAGGCAAAGACCATTTCTTGATTACCTTGATCTTGTTTGGTTTCATCTTGTTTTAGTTCTTGAAGACAACATGATCTAAATGCATAAGTTTTGACATCATAAAATGACATTTCTTGGCATTGATTACCAATTTAGCCTCATGAAATTTTGAGCATACTAATCTCAAGTGTTTCATATGTTCTTTTCTAGTAGAATTGTACATAATAAAATCATTAAAAAAACAATATAACGTTTACCAATAATATCCCTTAGAACCTCATGCATAAGTCTCATGAAAGCATCTAGAGCATTAGTTAGCCAAAAAGACATGACTAACCACTCATACAAACCATCTAATGGTTTAAATATTATTTTCCATTCATCTCTTGATCTAATTCTTATTTAGTAATATTCACTTTTCAAACCAGTCTTTGAAAAGACTTCAACATTGGTTGAAACATCAAGAATATCATTTATCCTTGGAATAGAATACGTATACTTAACAGTGATTTTATTAAAATCTTTAGAATTAATATAACTTCTCATTTTATTGGTATCCTTCTTAGGAACAAGTATAGCTAGAATGACATAAGGAAAAATGGATTCCTTAATAAATCCATTAGAGAGTAACTTGCTTGTGGAACCCCTTTCTTTGATGTAGAGTCATATAGTAAGCCCTTTCATTTGAAATTGTAGCTCTAGGCATGAAGTTAATTCTATGTTGAATAGATCTTATTGAGTGGATCTTACTAATTTACCTTTTAAGACATTAGTAAATTCTAATGCCAAAGATTGCAACACTAGAGGGAGTTCATTTTGGGATTACTTTGCACTTATAGTAATGGGTAGAAACAATCATAAAACCATGACCATGCTCTTCATGTTCTTTGAGATATTTCTTTTGCCCTAGAAAAATTTAAAAATCATTAATAGAAAAATTAGCTCTATATTTTTGCAGTGTCATTGGGATCAGTTAATGAATTCCATCTTGCATAAGAACTGACCAAATATTCCTAGCTCCATCATAGGTATCCTTGTTATCATAATTCTAAGGTCTATTAGGAATAACATTAATACTATCCATGGAAGATTGTCAGATTACACTTGATCTTTTAAAGAATCAATCTTAAAAGATAAAATGCACATTTTATTACCTCATGGAAGTAACCTCTAGAAAGTCAATGCACCTTATAGGACATAGGATGAAGAATTTTCTTTAATCCAAGTCTATTACAAGCCTTAGTAAAGATAACATTCTCTTAGACACATCCATCTATCAATATGTAAAGCCATTTGCCACTAGAAAAACACCTAGCCCCAATTCTAAAGAGCATCTTTCTTAAAGGATCCTTATTAGCATTGACATTTTACATAAATAAATTAATCTTAATAATATCTTCAATGAAAGGAACATTAGAATTACCTTCCTTTGAAGACTTCCCTTTCTTAAAGATTTTAATTTTCTTGCTATTGTTGCAACAATATGCTACTTTCATAGAACAAGCATAAAATTAGAATATCAAGCACAACTTTTTTGCACACTATCATTAAGATATTATTGAAAAAATTCTATGAATACTCAAGCACTACATATGAGATGAGATTTGTCACACCCTATTTATATAACAAGAAATTCCTAAGCAAAAATTAATTTCAAAGGACTTTTCTATGGAAATACTAAAAGATTTAATTCATTTTAATTATATTTTATTCACAAAAAAAAATATTTTAGGACTCACAAAGAAGTGGTATATTGATTGTTTAGTTTGAGATGCTAAGGTTTTGAGCTAAGTCTAGCATTGCACAGAAAATCGAGTTAGCTATCATGGATAAAACTTGAATAAGTTTGGCTTGACTTAAGTAAATGTCCTTTTTTGTTAGGTAGATTTGTAGAGCTTAAAGATTATTTTCATCTCAAGAAAGGATTGACATTTAAAAAAATGGTTGGATGCAAAAGATCTTGTTCATATCAGGGAAAAAGGCTTTAACCAAGGCTAACTTAACCTTTTTAAAGTCATTTTAGATAAGTGGAGTGGAATAGTACAATAAAAAATGAGCTTTGCAAAAGGTTTTACAAATCCTATTGATTACAAAAAAGGAAAGTTTATTAAGTGTGATTGTCATGTTAGCTTGTAGGGGAAGCTCATAAAATGAAAAAAAGATTCTACAAGCCACATCATCATTTAGTTATGAAGTATGAAAATAAGCTTGTGTGTAGAACCAAAATCTAGCTTCATGAAAAGATTTTGTATTAGTTCCACCATGTTAGCTTTTGAAGAATTAATGTATACATAGAGATAAGGAAATTCGTCCTAAAAAGAGGCTTTAGAGAGACCCTGATATGTCAAATTCTAAGAAAAGATGGTTCACAGAACCAAAACGAAGTGTTATGAAATTGTTCTATGAGAAATTTTAAAATTAGACTTGCCAAGTCAGCTCCTTTCAAATGAAAAGGTTTGTAGGGTTCTAAAATGGCTCTACAGAAAGTTCCACTTTTCAGCCCTATCACATAAGCTATTAACCTCGATCCATAAAGCTAAAGAGAGTGATGAGTGGCAAGGTACCCCTACACTCAACCATACAAATACGAGCATGCACGCGCGATCCGGTCAAACTCCGCAGACTAAATGCCTTAACACCACAAGAAACACTTGGGGTTAATTGTTCGTTGTCTTCCCAGGCTTGCTTGTAAGTGTCACGGTGTATGGTTAAGCAAGTCTGAGGTATGTGATTTTTTTGGTATTTTCCGGTTTATCTTCTATGCTATCAGAGGAAAGGGTTGAGAAACTAACTA